>MU726705.1:48458-75425 GCA_026770625.1 Nicotiana glauca | reverse complement strand
CTAGAAAATAGTCAACAAAATCTAATATTTATAAAAACCCTAATTAATATCAACAGTTAATACCGAAAGTTATCAAAGGCTATTAAAATCTATTTAATTCCTAAGACTAATATCAGAATTTATTTATTAAGATTTTTATTTTTTTTTTTTTTTTTTTGAGTTTTCAAACATTGCAACAAGTGAATTGAAGCAGTGGAATTTCACAGTGATATCAAGTTAGCAACTTTTAGAATCGGGTTATATTATTCTAACTTCTTATTATCTTGTAATTAAATTTTTACCACTGGTAAATTGTATTTATAGGTGTATACTGCTTTTCATTGAATATATTAGAATTCAAATATGTAAATCAAAAATATGATCAAATTGCTGAAACTCACCAAAAAAGAGAGGAGATCAAGAACTAAACTTCAATACAATCTCAAAAAGGTGCAATTTAAACAGTATCCTTAAAAAAATTAGATGAATCGGATAAATTGTCAATTGGAAAAGAAAAATAAGGGGCATTTGCATCTATACCCGCTTTTTGTGCCACATTTTAACATGTGCCCGCTTTGCAAAAAAAATTGCAAGCGTACCCGTTTTTTCACATAACTTCAGCACACGGGGCTGAAGTAGCAAAGGCAATTACACAAAACTTCAACATTTTAGTAGTCGGGCCTGAAGTTCAGCTCTAGAGATGAAGTTTTTGTTTTGTAACTCGCGAACTAGAGCTGAAGTTTGCCAGTTATAAAATAAAAACTTCATCTCTAGAGCTGAAGTTTTATTTTATAAGTTTTTGTTTAGTAACCGGGAAACTTCAGTCAGTTATAAAATAAAAACTTCAGCTTTAGAGCTAAAGTTTTTGTTTAGTAACCTGGAAACTTCAGCTCTAGAGCTGAAGTTTTCAAGTTATAAAATAAAAATTTCAGCTCTAGAGCTGAAGTTTTCCAGTTACTAAACAAAAACTTCAGCTCTAGAGCTGAAGTTTTCAAGGGAAGCTGAAGTTTTTTAAAAAGTGGATACGGATACAAACAAAAAGACAAAGCGGCTACAGGTTAAAAGGGGGCGCCTAAATAGGGCGCCTCGTGCAATTTTTACGAAAATAAAGAGAATAGATTGTAAAAACTTACTAACAACTTTGCATCTTACAAAAATTAGAAAAAAAATACCCTAAATAAAAGTATATATGTGAAGGTTTTTTCCAAAAGATCTTAAGGCCTCTTAATAACTTTTGCTTTAGGCCACCGATTTGGTTGAGTCGCTCCTGGCTAAGGGAAGGGCGTAACGTTAAATGTACTTCGTCTTTCAAAGGTTTTCCACCCTTCTATTGCGTACCAATTGGAAATCCAATCTGACTGAGTACCAAATAGAAATTCAATTTGACTTCTAAAAGAATAATAATAATAGTAAGTCTGCAGCCCGCAAACCAGGGGCGTATGCAGGAGTATTTGTAAACGGTGTCACCATTTTAGACATGAACAAATAAAAAAATTATTGTAATAATATCATATTTAAAAAACAATCAAGAAAAAGATATTAACGGTTTAGAATTTTTTTCATTATTGGGTGTTATCGGTTCAGGCCTCGATTTTTCAATTTTGTTAATGGGTTAACCGATAACCCAGTAAGAATTAATAAATTTATGACTTTACCCTTAAGTATATACATATGCTAGGGCTTCAGTTCATTTTCTCCTATTATTTCTCAGTCGCACTCTTCCGTTGCTTCATCTTCATTCTTCATATACCTTAGTAGTTACTCCTAGCGTAAGTCTTTAGTCTTATACAGTACGCTGAGTTTTGACAACATAACAATATTTTCTTGTCTTCTAGGTATTTTTCATTTCCGTGTTTGTATTGCCCATGCACAAATCAAGGCTTTGTTCGGTATCTTTTTCAGTTAGGCATTTGACAAACAACATCTAGTTTATCTTGGACTGTTAGTACTATATGTTTGGACTTGTTAATTTCAAGGTGAAATTGCTACTACTTTGTATTATTATTAATGTATTTATACAACCGTATTGAAGAATTAGTACTATTCCAATTGTAGCCACCGGACAGAATGCAGAAATGGGTAGTATACTATATGTGAATTTTTCTCTTTTTTTGTTTAACTCCGGTAAATTGTCTTCTCTTTTTCGTTTAACTCTAGATTGAGTCATCTTATCGGGTAAACTAATAACCAAACTGATAATGATCGATAACCGATTAACCGATAACCGATAACCAATATATTATTGGTTCGGTTATCGATTTATCAAATTTGTAAACTGATAACCAATATGCTAAACCGATAATAATCATAACCGAACCGAACCGATCAGTGTCCACCCCTAGTGTCACGTGACACCACCCGGGCTAAGGTAGATCCGCCCCTGCCGCAAACAACAATGAAGAAATTTAACGAGCAGCCGCGGCCAAATAAAGAAAATTTTAAAATGATTGGAATCCATTTGGGTGAAAAAGTACACTGTATATTTGGATGCTAAATACATAACTCTTTTTCTTTTACTATGAGAGGTTAATTTTCTTTGGATGTGATGCAGAGAATGTGGTAATATCCTTTTCATCCTTTTGATACTGCTTATGGAGTATCAGTCGTAACTGTTGCAAACTCAGACTTACAATTATGTCACTAATCACTGGATTAATTTATCAGCCGACACCTTATATAGTCTAATCATACTTATTCTGGTTTATTTATTTATGTATATTAGAAATCCATGTTTGAACATTTACTTTTGTGTGAACGTATCGAATGTCTACTAAATTGATACAATAAAAAGTCTATGAATGAACAACCCCCTAATTAATCTCAAACTTGTTTGCTCAAAAGTTATCACACACTTTATGAGTACAAAACAATATACATGAATTACGGGAAAATCATAGCAAACCGTAATAATCTATTAGACCAAATATAAGAAACAATAGTAAGAACTTCGAATGAATAGGAGAAACAGTAAAAGCTTTTATTGATAATATTAGTTTGGTTTGCCTCTCCATGAAGAGGTTCAGAGCCTTACAATGGCGTTTCACTTTCCCATAATATGGGTATCTTTGTCTCTCTCCCCTCTCTTGTGAGTAGTGGTGAAGAAGAAGCCCCCCTTTCTAGGGTTTCCTCTCTTGGTATTTATAGTTGTGAGTTTCGTGAGCTGGCAATAAGTGGTCGTGACCACGTTGGGGTTGCGCCTCCATGATGTGGGTGGGCGGTGGCCTTGTTGATCGAATCAGATAAGGGTTAAGTACCGTTAATTCTGATTGGTCGTACCACTTATTAATCGTGAATCAACTTAAGACGGGATTAACTTCGTTAATTATCGTAGGGTCAGATTCTGACCCATACAGTTAGTCCCTCCGCTTATCGAGATCGTGCCTTGGCCGAACTCGATGAGCGGACTTCATCGACTGTGGTTTGAGAAACTCGGATAGGGAGGTCGACTGTCGCTTCGGTCGAGGCCGAATTCCCTTTGGCGAAGGCTCTTAGCCTTGTAGAATGTTAGTGTTTTATTATCGTGTTATCAAGTCGTCGTTTGATCAGGATTAAATGTTTCTTCTTGGCGAAGGCACTTGACCTTTTAACTTAATTCGAATGAGATCGAGCTTCATTGCGATCTGACCCTGACATTTGTTTGGGAGCATAGCCGTCGACTACGGCGAACGTGCCGTATATGGTGCGGCTGAGGGGAGTAAGGGTACGCTTGGTACGTATTTGGCGACGTCCAAAGTTTTGAAGGTGCACGGAACACCTCTTCAGCGTTCATAGGTCGTTACAATTATTCAGACGGCGAGACGCTGGTGGGTGGCTGAGAAGTCGCTTCGTGAAGCTTGTCATAATGACGCACGTTTCCGTAGAACCGAACCAGTCTGCGGTTGGTCATGTAGTTAATGATGACTATTGGATTTCGTGAAAGCCATTTATGTTGCTTATAAAGGTGGGTTCAGACATTCACTTCTCATATTTTCATTGTTCGTCTGAGAGTGAGTTTGAAGAAAATTTTTCCTCCTGCTAACTCACCTTCATCTTTCTTTCTTTGATCGTGATAACTTTCGTCCTGTCCACAAAACTTTATTCCTTTCTCGTTAGTGAATCAACAATGGTAGGCAGTTCCTCCCACGATGCTCTTCCAATGGGTTTTCCGGTCAATTCTCCGGTAGTTGAAGGGCCATCTCCGGCAATGGGAGGTGTAGAACAGGTGGAGACCGGTGAAGTTCCATCGGTTGACGAGATAGTACCTCGGCCCGGAGGTCCGAAGATTGATTTTACTGTCGATAGTGGGGAGGATCCGGTGGATGAAGCCCCGTTAATGGGGGAAATTGGGATGGCCCGATTAAGGGAACAGGGGGTCATCCCCACCCATGCAGACATCGTTCTTGCTAGAAGCGAGGATAGGGTCCACACCAACCGCAGGGGATACTGCGTCTTTTACGCTTATCCCTTCAGGTCGGGGTTTAAGATCCCGCTACAAATGCTGGTGGTGGATTTCTGTCGCTATTACGGGGTATGCCTGGGTCAGCTTACTCGTTCTCTCTACAAATTATTGGCAATGTTTATTAAGTATGTAGAACTGACCAGTAGGGTGGTCACGCTGCAGCATGTGCTCAGCCTCTACGCTCCCCAGAGAGTTCGTGGTACCATGATTCAGGGCGTGCCCTCGTGGGTCGAGGGGCCTGACTGCGACACTGGACGATGAGGTCAAACCTCGCCCTTTTGAGCATTTCTTTTACATCAGGACTGAGCGTTTAGTGGCGTGCCCCACTGGTTCCCAGAGGCTTGGAATCATGCACGTAAGTTCCTTTACCGTTGAATTCTCTTTTATACTTTTCCTTATGTCTTGTACTCGTGAGCATTAACTTGTGTCAATTTTGTAGCCGAAAAGTCGTCGCCGACTCCGTTAGCGGGGATACGCGGGTGGGTTGAGGTCGTGCTCCCCCATATCGAGGGGATACGCACGTGGACATCTTTCTGGGAGAGGCATGGTTGTAAGCCTGCTATAGGTGAGAAGTTGATTTCTTCTTCTGTTCTTCTTTGATTCAATTTTATTTATCAACTTTGCTTTTCTGTAACAGGGAGGGCACGCCGTGTCAGGGCCCCTCAGTTGGCCTTCTGATGACCGGGTGCAATTGCTCGGCTTACTGCAGCGCCGGTGTCGCACCACGTACCGAGGGCGGCGTCAGTTAAATCTTCAGCGGCTCCTTCTCCACCACGTGCCGCACTTCGGGATGAGGGGTCATTGGGGGTTGTGCGCCCTAGAGTGGAGTCGCCATTAGACGGGGAGGAGGAGAGGCCGTTGATAAGGCGTAGGGTCATGTTCACGCCGGCTCCCTCTATGGTAATTAATTTGGACTCCCCTCCGGCGGATGCGGAAGAGAGTGCGGCTGCAGTGCCCACCCTTGATAGTGAACACACAGTGGGGGTTGCCCCGGTTGGCTTATGTCGTGATGATACCGTCGCTTCGGCGACTCGGTTGGTGGCTCCAGTTGCTGAGATGGGAGGTAGTTCCTCAGCGACTGCTAAGGTTGGCGAGCTAAGTGCTCCGTTGGTGGTTACGGCGGGTGATTCTACCTCGCCAATGGTGGAAGGAGGAAGGGACGCTGCCGGAGATGAGTATGAGTCCGAATCTGATTTGGACCCCGATGACGTTCGCATGTTCCGGGAAGGCTTAACAAATTCGGCGGTGTGTGCAGAGGGGAGGTCTCGGCTCATCGAGGTCCCCACGGATTTGAACTTATTGCTCCAAAGGGAGAGTTTGGTGCCGCAGTTTGGGTTGCTATGCTCAGAGGCCGAGAATGCATCGTTGAGGGACGTCACAGATATCGGGCTGATGAATGAGGTGGTCGTAATGGGCTTGAGGGTACGCAATATGACGTCGGTTTGCTTCTTCTTTGCCTTAGTTTGCTTTTTGTCCTAATCGTTGCCTTTGCTTTGCAGTCTTATTTGTTGGAGGTGGAGAGCATCCGTCGAGCTAACATCCACTCGGGGATATTTTTGGCGTTAGAGAAATATCGCCACAGCCGAGATCGATGCTGGGAGATGCTCGCGCGCTTGAGGAATGATCCCCGTAGCTGGGCCCTGGTCGAGGAAATGGCGAGGCGGGAGCTTCAGATGCAGCAAGCACTTGGCAGAATAAGTGCTCTTGAGGAGCAGCTCCGTCGGAAGGACGAGGAGCTCGAGGCAGGGAAGAGGGCTGCAGCTAAATGTGAGCGCCAGGGCCAGGCTAAGGCGGCGGAGGCCGTAGCGGCATGGAGCGGGAAAGTGACTGCGTTGGAGGGTGAAGTCGCAGCTTTGAAGCTTCAAGTGAGGGACGCCTCATCGAGGGCTTGTGAGCACTTGATTTTTGCCCTAAGCAAATTATTCCAAAAGTTTCAAATAAAATAATTTTACAATACATTTTTTTTGTGAATTTTGTTGAATTTTGTGTTAAT
The DNA here is from genome assembly GCA_026770625.1 of Nicotiana glauca. Classification (NCBI taxonomy): domain Eukaryota; kingdom Viridiplantae; phylum Streptophyta; class Magnoliopsida; order Solanales; family Solanaceae; genus Nicotiana; species Nicotiana glauca. Next base: position 69,015 of record MU726705.1, on the reverse strand, counting down.
TGATTGCATTTTTATTCATATGAAAATAAAAAAAAAGATATGCATTTGCATTTGGGGATTTAATTTCACAATTTAGTATTAATTTGTTTTAGAACAAAATAGGAGGAAAGGAAAAAAAAAAAAAAAACATTTTTTTCATTTTAGTTTAAATTTGCATTAGGTTGCATTTAAATTAGGAATTACTATAATTGGAAAATTAGGAAATATAATTGTTAGAATCAATTTGTTTTGGGTTTTTAGTTTAGCATTTAATAATAAAAAAATCAGAAAATGCAAAATGAAAAAAAAATTGAATAAAGAGAAAATCAATTAAAAAGGTTAGTCTTTTAAAAGATTGATTTGGGCCAATTATGAAATAATTTCCCTCAACCCAAACAAATTCTCCCGCCCAGGCCCAAACCTTGCCTCACCCGGTCCGTCTCCGTAAATAGTTGAAATGCCCCTGTTTTGGTCGTGATCAAATCTGAGTCGTCGAGGTAATTGGATCAAACGGCTCAGAATTAATTACCAAAAATATTAAACTGTTGAATTAATACCCCCCCCGTCTCACCATCTCAAACACAAACCCTAATATCTCATCAACCTCCGCCGTCGTCGCCGGCCGGAAATCGTCTCCGGTTGTGGCCTACCACCAAATACCCTGAAAATTACCCCATAGATTCCTCACATCCTTCTCTTTCAGAACTCCAAAACCCCATGCCTCGAATCCCAGCCTTGTTCTTCGAATCTTCCCAAACAGTGTTGTCGCCTCCGCCGGAACCCTACCGCCGGCGAATGCCACCACCGCCAATCCGCCCCAAAATAACACCCCAAACTCCCCTCTTCCTCCTCTATCCGAATCCACCATTCATGTCCCTTGAATCCTTTTCCAAGTCTTCGAATCTTGATTTTTAAATTCTTTGGCCAAGTCACGACCTCACCTAAACTCACCCAAATTAACACCCCAACACCGCCTGGACATCCTCTATCGAACACTCAAAGCCTTGACTCTCAAATATGGCCGGAATTGTTCGAATTTTGATTTGAAATTTTCCGGCCAAAAACCCTAATTCAAAATTTTTGTGATTTCGGACCGTAATATCCCTAATCATATGTTTTCTTTTGAAAACACACGATTAGGGATGTTACGTGTCAGGAATCTTGGAAGATTCTGACATTAATGGCCGGTCGGAGTTTCTCTTTGCATCTGTAAGTTTTCTTTCTTTTGTTTTATTATTTTTCTTGTAGTAACGTTTTGTTCTATTTTTTTTAGCATTAATCTAATAATCTGAAAATCCACAAAAATCTTTTGTAATTCTGTTTTATTTGATTTTAGTTAGATTTAATTTGTTTTAGTTTAATTTCTATTTTTTCTTTGTTAATTCTGTTTCAATTTAATTAGTGAATGATTCAAGTGTTAAATGATCCAATTAGTTATTAGTTTAATTAGGTTATTCGTTTGTTCTGTTCATGCGGTATTGAATTGGTATTTGGCCTTAATTCTAGTAATTAGTTTAAATAGAAGTTTTAGTCCAGTAGTATAAAACTTAAATCTCTTTTAATTTGTTTAAATAAGATTTTAGTTTACATAAGCTTTTGTTTGTTCTGTTTTTCTGGAATTGATTTGGGTTGATTACAATTCATGAGGTTGTTTGTTAGTTGTTAATGCAATAATAGTGTAATTTGATATTGGTTTTGGCTTAGCTTAGTTGATTGGTTATAGCTGAATTAGGATTAGTTAACTTTAGTTAGATTTTAGCTAGGGTAAAGGGATTGGGGTCAGTTAGCATTAGTCTGTAAATTTCAGACTGGTGGAAGGGTATTTTAGGCATAGAAAATGGTAGTTTTATTAGAAATAGTAATTTCAAAATTAATACAAGGATAGTTTAGGGATTCTAAGGGTAGAAAAATCAGAATAGAACCCCCTAGGACTTTCTAGAAGGGGGTTTAAATTGAAATTCACAAAAATAGTGGTAGTTACTTGTAGTACAAGTCAAAAATAAAAGGGTTAAAAAAGAAATTAAAAAGGGACCTAGGGTGTAAATGAAAATCTGAAGGTTGCCCTAGACTTTGTCTATAAAAGGGCAATACCTTGCCTTACAATATAGGTTTTCAGCCATCAAATTCCCTCCCAAAAAGCCATTCTCTGATTTTTCAGATCTAAGCTTGAAATTCAAAAATTCAAAATCCAAAAACAACAAAAACAGAAAAATCAAAAAAAATTACTGTTTCATTGCCTCTATAGATCATTTTCAAGTTCCTTTTTTTGGTGTTCTTCATTTCTGCCCTAAGCTCGAATTCTAAAAGGATTTAGAGGTGTTTAATCACCTGTTCGAGTGAATTTGGAGTCTACTTAGTTTAGATTCTGGTTGAGTTTTGTTCCAGTGAAGTTTTAGGAGCATTTTAAGTTCAATATCGAATCAGTTGGGTGCTACGTCCCTAGAATGTTTGTTTGGGTTTGTTGAGGTCGTTTTGGGTCAAAATTACTCCAATTTGTTGTTGTGATTAGCTGCTAGATACCAGTTATATTAAATGTTGCTGATCTTTTCTCCTTGTTGTAATTCCAATTCCAGGTACATGCTCAAAATCACATTGATGTGACCACAACTTGGAATGATATGCAATTGTATTGACTGGTTTGTATTCATTTGGGTATATATATATATGGCTGTAATTGTTCAATCAATTAGTATTGATATATATTTGATTTGTTAGATTTGAATTGAATTAAGGACTGTTAAATGAGGGCCACTTCTGGACTATTTTGACTGTTTCAGTAGGTGAACACTTAGCTATAGCTTCATTGTAATTCATACTCGCCTAGTTTAGCATTTTGTTCAAGGTTAAATCTGAAGTGGTATAGGCGTATAACTGATTTAAGCCAGTATGTGATATTCGTCTCAATTCTAGATTCAATTTAAATGTATGTCTTCATCAAATTCGTATGGTACTAATTAACATTAGCAGTTTGGCTTTCGTCGTTATATAGTTATATTTGAATGAAGTATGAATTAGCCAACCCATGCCAGTACTAATAAAATAAGTCAGGTCAACTCATACGTCCAAACTGAGGTTCGTTTGTAATTGATAACTGGAAGTTCAATTTGTTAATGAATGTAGTGATGATAGACTCAAACTGGTTATTAAATTAATTGGATTGTTAATACATTGTTTATCTTTTAAAATAATAATAATATAGAGGTCTTATGAACGATTTTGAGTGCCAATTTGGTGTGATGTGGTATTAAAAGCGTGTGTCCACTTAGATATTGTCACTGGGCTCATGTTGTCCCCAAGACACCTTAATTTTCCAATGATTCACGGAAGGAGCATATATTTGGGCCCAAGGTTGTTTTAGTTGCAATCTCGTATGTTTGGACAGTTCTGAGGCCCAATCCGCTTAGTTTCTTAACAATGAGACCATGTTTACTGTTCAAAGAATTTTGCTTTACTCGTTCTATTCGTGAGCTTAATTGTTTGACATTGTGTTACTGGATTTTGAAACTTTTCACACATATTAGTTAATTAAGACTTTTCTTTTTAGAGACCAATAACATAGAAGAATCCTAGTTGCTTTTAGGTTTACCCTTTTAAAAACAAAAGAGATGAGCCTCACTAAACAAAATACACCATTGCGGGGCTCTCGATAAATATCATACAAAAATACTTAGATTTCGGGATGAACCGTTTAGAGAATTTCACGGTCCTCCCAAAAGATAATAAACGCGTAGTTGCTTTAGGCGCGTATTTTAATAAATTACCTTCCTAAACTCGGGTGCACATTTATGTGATCCAAATCTAAATCTCAACGAAGTCGAAATGTATCAAACGCTACGGGTGCACTGGTGCGACGTGGTTCAAGATACATTTTTACGACGTTGCAATTCTTATTAAAAATAAATATATAATAAAAGTGGGTTACTAATAAAAGGCACATAAGTTAGAACATGTTTTTGAAATAAGATAAAATCAAATACAACAGTTGAGCGATCGTGCTAGAACCACGAAATCCGGGAATGCCTAACACCTTCTCCCAGGTTAACAGAATTCCTTACTCGAATTTCTAATTCGCAGACTGTTAACAGAGTCATAAATTCCTCGGTTCGGGATCCAACCGGTGACTTGGGACACCAATAATCTCCCAACTGGTGACTCTGAAATCTTAATAATCAAATCCCGTTTTGATTTTCCTTTGAGTGGAATAACTCTTTTATTACGCCCTCACGGGTGTAGTAGTAGCGGAAAAAGGAGGTGTGACAGGGTTGAGGCATTGAAGGAGGTTATCCATGCACACGAGTCCCAGCTGGCGCTAGAGAGGACTGCTGCGGCTTTTAGGGAGGCGAACCTCGAGGAGCGGATCGATGTTTTTGAGCAGGATGCCCAAGTTATGGAGGACCGGATTACGGCCTTGGAAGAAGAGAACCAGTGCCTACGGGACCAGGCCGCTTCTTCCATCCAGGCTCGTGAACTTTGGATTTTTGCTGAAGACCAACGTGATGTATATAAGAATTTATGGGAGGACGGCATCGTGGCCGAAGCTGCTTTAGAGAGAGCGCGTCAAAAGGCTCGTGAGGCCCGTACCGACTGTGGTTTTGACGTAGCGACGCCAGAGGCTAACGAGGGCGCGGATGACGTCGAGTAAAAAGATGTTATGCATTTTCCTTGTCTTGTTCGCCGTTTGGAGTTTAGGTGTTTCTTGTTTTTCTCCTTCTTTTTCCTTGTACTGACAGGCCTTGCCCGGGTGTAACCGAGGATGACCCGCAATTAACTTTGTAGATAAATAAAATCTCCTTTCCGTTATTTGCCTTGTATTTGTTTTGTTTTGTTTTGTACCTCCCCTTTTTCCCCCTTAGATTTTTCTTTGCATGCGTTCGAAGGGGTGATTTGCCTTTGAGTTTGACTCTGGTAGGCATGATAGTTTTTGATTGTTGATGACTTTTCTTCTTTTACTCGGGGTGAGCGAGTCGGAGCCGTTGTTTGGCGATAGCGTGGCACTTAGCCTTAGTCCCAGTTCGGACGCGGTCGAACTACCGACCGTGATGATAAAAAATGTGGCCCTGTAGTTTGACCGGGGCCGGACTTTACATGTCCCTAATCTCAGTTCGAGTTGGGAGTACTTACTTGAATGGCGAGGGTGCCTAACCTGTGCCTTGATTCGTTTGAGGTTAGGTTTTGCTGAGTTCAATAATGAAGGCGCTTGGTCCGATTCCTGGTTCAACTGTGGCTGAACTTGTTAGATTTGAGAACGAAGGCATCTAGCCTTATGGTTCGATCGAGGTCGAACTCGTTGGATTTGATGGCGAAGGCGCGTAGCCTGAGTCTTGGTTCAACCGCAGTTGAACTTACTGGCAAAGGCGAATAGCCTTGATTTAATGGAGAAGGCGCATAGCCTGAGTCCCAGTTCAACTGTTGTTGAACTTTCTCAATTTTGATGGCGAAGGCGCATAGCCTGAGTCTTTGTTCAACCGTAGTTGAACTTACTGGCGAAGGCGCATAGCCTTGATTTAATGGCAAAGGAGCGTATCATGAGTCCCAATTCAACTGTTGTTGAACTTTGTCAATTTTGATGGCGAAGGCGCATAGCCTGAGTCTTGGTTCAACCGTAGTTGAACTTACTAGCGAAGGCGCATAGCCTTGATTTAATGGCGAAGGCGCATAGCCTTGATTTGATGGCGAAGGCGCATAGCCTTGATTTGATGGTGAAGGCGCATAGCCTGAGTCCCAGTTCAACTGTTGTTGAAATTTGTCAATTTTGATGGCAAAGGCGCATAGCCTGAGTCTTGGTTCAACCGTAGTTGAACTTACTGGCGAAGGCGCATAGCCTTGAGTTAATGGCGAATGCGCGTAGCCTGAGTCCCAGTTCAACTGTTGTTGAACTTTGTCAATTTTGATGGCTAAGGCGCATAGCCTTGATTTAATGGCAAAGGCGCGTAGCCTGAGTCCCAGTTCAAATGTTGTTGAACTTTGTCAATTTTGATGGCGAAGGCACATAGCCTGAGTCTCTTGGTTCAACCGTAGTTGAACTTATTGGCGAAGGCGCATAGCCTGGATTTAATAGCGAAGGCGCGTAGCCTGAGTCCTAATTCAACTGTTGTTGAACTTTGTCAATTTTGATGGTGAAGGCGCATAGCCTGAGTCTTGGTTCAACCGTAGTTGAACTTACTGGATAAGGCGCATAAACTTGATTTGATGGCGAAGGCGCATAGACTTGATTTGATGTAAAGGCGCATGGCCTGAATCCCAGTTCAACTGTTGTTGAACTTTGTCAATTTTGATGGCGAAGGCGCATATCCTGAGTCTTGGTTCAAACGTATTTGAACTTAATGGCGAAGGCGCATAGCCTTGATTTAATGGCGAAGGCACGCAGCCTGAGTCCCAGTTCAACTATTGTTGAACTTTGTCAATTTTAATGGCGAAGGCGCATAGCCTGAGTCTTGGTTCAATCGTAGTTGAACTTACTGGCGAAGGCGCATAGCCTTGATTTGATGGCGAAGGCCCATAGCTTGAGTCCCAGTTCAACTATTGTTGAACTTTGTCAATTTTGATGGCGAAGGCACATAGCCTGAGTCTTTGTTCAACCATAGTTGAACTTACTGGCGAAGGCGCATAGCTTGAGTCCCAATTCAACTGTTGTTGAACTTTGTCAATTTTGATGGCGAAGGCGCATAGCCTGAGTCTTGGTTCAACCGTAGTTGAACTTATTGGCGAAGGCGCATAGCCTTGATTTGATGGCGAAGGCGCATAGCCTGAGTCCCAGTTCAAGTGTTGTTGAACTTTGTCAATTTTGATGGCGAAGGCGCATAGCCTGAGTCTTGGTTCAACTGTAGTTGAACTTAGTGGCGAAGGCGCATAGCCTTGATTTAATGGCAAAGGCGCGTAGCCTGAGTCTTGGTTCAACCGTAGTTGAGCTTACTGGCGAAGGCGCATAGCCTTGATTTGACGGCGAAGGTGCATAGCCTGAGTCCCAGTTCAACTGTTGTTGAACTTTGTCAATTTTGATAGCGGAGGCGCATAGCCTGAGTCTTGGTTCAACCATAGTTGAACTTACTGGCGAAGGCACATAGCCTTGATTTGATGGCGAAGGCGCATAGCCTGAGTCCCAGTTCAACTGTTGTTGAACTTTGTTAATCTTGATGGCGAAGGCGCATAGCCTGAGTCCCAGTTCAACTGTTGTTGAACTTTGTTAATCTTGATGGCGAAGGCGCATAGCCTGAGTCCCAGTTCAACTGTTGTTGAACTTTGTCAATTTTGATAGCGGAGGCGCATAGCCTGAGTCTTGGTTCAACCGTAGTTGAACTTATTGGCGAAGGCGCATAGCCTTGATTTGATGGCGAAGGTGCATAGCCTGAGTCCCAGTTCAACTGTTGTTAAATTTGTCAATTTTGATGTGAAGGCGCATAGCCTGAGTCTTGGTTCAACCATAGTTGAACTTACTGGCGAAGGCGCATAGCCTTGATTTGATGGCGAAGGCCCATAGCTTGAGTCCCAGTTCAACTATTGTTGAACTTTGACAATTTTGATGGCGAAGGCGCATAGCCTGAGTCTTGGTTCAACCGTAGTTGAACTTACTGGCAAAGGTGCATAGCCTTGATTCATGGCGAACGCGCATAGCCTGAGTCCTAGTTCAACTGTTGTTGAACTTTGTCAATTTTGATGGCGAAGGCGCATAGCCTGAGTCTTGGTTCAACCATAGTTGAACTTACTGGCGAAGGCACATAGCCTTGATTTAATGGCAAAGGCGCATAGCCTGAGTCTTGGTTCAACCATAGTTGAACTTACTGGCGAAGGCACATAGCCTTGATTTAATGGCAAAGGCGCATAGCCTGAGTCCCAGTTCAACTGTTGTTGAACTTTTTCAATTTTGATGGCGAAGGCGCATAGCCTAAGTCTTGGTTCAACCGTAGTTGAACTTACTACCGAAGGTGCATAGCCTTGATTTGATGGCGAAGGCACATAGCCTGAGTCCCAGTTCAACTATTGTTGAACTTTGTCAATTTTGATGGCGAAGGCACATAGCCTTGATTTAATGGCGAAGGTGCGTAGCCTGAGTCTCAGTTCAACTATTGTTGAACTTTGTCAATTTTGATGGCGAAGGTGCATAGCTTGAGTCTTGGTTCAACCGTATTTGAACTTACTGGCGAAGGCGCATAGCCTTGATTTGATGGCGAAGGCGCATAGCCTGAGTCCCATTTCAACTGTTGTTGAACTTTGTTAATTTTGATGGCGAAGGCACATAGCCTGAGTCTTGGTTCAACCGTAGTTGAACTTATTGGCGAAGGCGCATAACCTGAGTCTTGGTTCAATCGTAGTTGAACTCGTTAGCGAAGGCGCATAGCCTGAGTCTTGGTTCAACCGTAGTTGAACTCGTTTGGCGAAGGCGCATAGCCCGAGTCTTGGTTCAACCGTAGTTGAACTCTTTGGAAAAGGCGCATAGCTCGAGTCTTGGTTCAACCGTAGTTGAACTCGTTAGCGAAGGCGCATAGCCTGAGTCCCAGCTCAACTGTTGTTGAACTTTGTTGATTTTGATGGCGAAGGCGCATAGCCTGAGTCTTGGTTCAACCGTAGTTGAACTCGTTGGCGAAGGTGCATAGCCTGAGTCCCGCATTGTGGGTATTTAGTGTTAAGGCTCGGTTTTGATTTGAGACCTTGAGCAGCTTTTACGTTGTCTTCCCGATCGGGGTATGGAGGCTGTCTTGAGGCGACTCTCGGCTTGAGATATCTCCGTGCTGGTTTCCGGCCGGAGCCTGTATCAGAGATGCGGGAGATGCCTTACAGAGATCCTCCCTTAGTAAGGTTCTTCTTCTTCTTGTTTGCACTGTCTGAGATCAGAGAGAGAGAGGACTTGGATCTTGATTTGAGATCTTTGAGTTCCCCTTGTTCGATATGCCGCTTTGGCTTGTTTGAGCTGGGTTGTTTTTTTCCCTTTTTCGGCATTTCTTTCCCTTTGGTCCAGGGAAGAACTACGCGATTTTGTTAGGAAATCCCCACAGACGACGCCAAATTTTTTGCTCAAAAGTTATCACACACTTTATGAGTACAAATCAATATACATGAATTACGGAAAAATCATAGCAAACCGTAATAATCCATTAGACCAAATATAGGAAACAATAGTAAGAACTTCGAATGAAGAGGAGAAACAGTAAAAACTTTTATTGATAATATTGGTTTGGCCTGCCTCTCCATGAAGAGGTTCAGAGCCTTACAATGGCGTTTCACTTTTCCATAATATGGGTATCTTTGTCTCTCTCCCCTCTCTTATCAGTAGTGGTGAAGAAGAATCCCCCCTTTCTAGGGTTTACTCTCTTGGTATTTATAGTTGTGAGCTTCGTGAGCTGGCAATAAGTGGTCGTGACCACGTTGGGGTTACACCTTCATGATGCGGGTGGGCCGTAGCCTTGTTGATCGAATCAGATAAGGGTTAAGTACCGTTAATTCTGAGTGGTCGTACCACTTATTAATCGTGAATCAACTTAAGACAGGATTAACTTCGTTAATTATCGTAGGGTCGTATTCTGACCCATACAAAACTACTTACTAGTTAGAATCGACATCGACATGCATGTGAATATAAAGAAGTGTTGAGACAAAAGATATAACTTGAGTATAGGAGCAGCTTAGACTATTTATGTATTAGCATAATAGTGTATTAGTTAGTTAGTTAATAACACATGTGATTGGTTAGTAAGGTGGTTAGAGTAGTTAGTGAAGTCTATATATATATATATATATCACTTCTAGGTAGTCAAGAAAGGTAATAAGTTTAGGATTATTGTTGTTCTTGTTATTCTAAAGGGTCGGGGTTCACAATCTATCTCTTGTTTTGAATTCTTTACCAAAGGCGATTAGTTCTTTGTTAGCTAATTGATGTTGTTAGGATTTAATTTCAAGAATAGACTTCTTGAATTCAAGAAACCCTTTCTTGAATTCAATCTATCTTTAATTTTCCGTCTTTTTTCGTTTCTTTATTTTCTTTTACCTTCCGCACGTTTCTTGATTTTTTTGTTTTTCTTTAGTAATTCTTGAATCCTCTATCGTGTTGTTATCAAGTGGTATGTATATATATATATATATATATATATATATATATATATATATATATATATATATATATATATATATATGGATTGTACAAGTAATGAAAGGCAGAGCTTTCATTTCCTTTCTTCACTGTTACATTCACATTTATGCTCCTCCTCTCTTCTCTCTTCTCCGTCGTTAGTTAGGGTTTCCTTCTCTATTAGATCCTCCATTTTAGCATAGTATTAGAGATTGAGCTCTGAATCGAAGCTGACAAATTGATCAGCTGTCTTCTCATCTGCTCTGCCTTTTTCTCTGCAGTCTCAAACAATTGAATTAGTTGTATAGTCTTCTGTTTGACTTGGTTTGAGGTTTAAATATCATGGAGGGTTTTTTTTAGCTAAACTGTGAAATTTTTATTCTTATTATGTGATTGGTACTAATAGTGGGATCGAACTGCTCACCGTAACATGAGGAATAAGGGTAAAATGTGATTGTGTGGAGGAATCGGGTTGCGCGCTGTAAAAAGGAGTAATAAGGGTGGACAGATAGGATCGGGTTTCACGCCATAATAGGAGTAATAAGGGTGATATATTGAGGATTAATAAGAGTGGACTGGTGGGATCGATTTGCACGCAACAACAAGGAGTAATAAGGGCAAGTGTTCATATTATTACTGATTATATGGTGGGATCAGGATGCACGCCAAATTATTTTGTTGTTTATGTATTTTTCTTTTGTTGTGAGTTTACTTTGTAGCATTGAAATTCTCTTAAGAATTGGTTATAGCTGAGTACTGACAGGATAACTAGGTTTCGTATTTATTTACTGCAAGTTACTATTCCATTTCGTCCCGTACATTCTTTTTGCTTTATTATAAACTGTATGCAGGTTATATTATAAACGCCCCGCGGTAGCGTGACACCTCGTCTAACCCTGCCTGTGTGCCTTTGATTTGAGTGTTTCTATTTCTCTAAAAGCTACAGCCTTAAGGGTTAAGTACTTAGATTTCAAAGTTGTTAAATTGGCCTAGAGTATAATTTGTCACTTGTTATTGCGGTTGGTTTGGTACTCAAAGGGGTAAGCAAGGCAGTTGTTTGGTCCTGTTTGATGGGGTAGTGAGAGATGAAGCACATCAACAACTATCTGGAATGTGGTCCTGCTCATCACATAAGGTTCCAAGCTTAGTCGAGCCCAGTAACACCCCTGGGTATTCTGTATTTAGGTTGGGCCTGTAGTGATCCTAGTTGGGCATATGATCATTATATAGAGCTTGTAATTGTACTATTTGGGTCTGTAATAATAAATGATGGGGGAATTAGTAAAGGGGGGTTGGGGTACTCCAATTCTTGCATGAATGGGTAAAAAGATGCCTATAGGGTCTAAATACTTTATTTATTGTCTTGTTTGACATGCTCTATTTTTATACACTGATAGAAAGCATGCCTATAGGAACCTACGTACTTCACTTGCTCAACATGTCCTATTTTTATATACTATTAGAAATCATGCCTATAAGAATCTAAGTGTTTTACTTGATTAAAATCTAAGTGTTTTACTTGATTACATGATCTACTTCTATACGCTATAAGATAGTATCCCTACATGATTTAAACATCATTGGTTATTTTCTCAACTTGCTCTATTGCTATGTGTTGTTAGGTATCATGCCTATAGGATTGCGTTAAATAGTTAAGACTTGCTTTCATTGATATTTCCTCCAGCCACATGACTCATATAGATACCATGTTTATTGGACCCTAATTGATTAATTAAACTGCCATTACAGTTATTCTTATCACCCTGCCCGCCTAGAAAACATGCCTATAGGGATAAACAAAAGGAGTACATGTTAAAATACCAATTATTCATAGAACATGCCTATAGGTTGTTGCTACTTGTTGAGAAAGCATGCCAATAGGACCAAAGACGAATAATTCTGAGTTTTCAATGGTTTCACTGCCTAAGAATAAATCACCTAGAAATCATGCCTATAGGATTTTAATAATTATTATAATTAGTAGCTTCGATAATCCGACTAGAAGTACAGTCTATGAGATTTTAGGAATCCATCGACTAGAAGGGGGCCCAGTGCAAAAGGGTACAAGTACACATTCAGGAATCCATCGACAAGGTCCGTGATACCCTCGTCCGGAGGAAGCACCTGTAACGCTACCATCTTCATCCAATGTGAACCTAGCAGCGTTGGTTCATAGAGTCATTGAGTCTTTATGATCCGATGGGAGCTTTCCATTTTTCAAATATTCGATATACTTATTCCTCCAATCCGTAGTCAAGATTGTAGAATTTATCTCGGAATGACCCTCCTTGACAACAATCTTGATAATTGGACGACACTCCTAGGGATAATATCTTCTTCTTCAACTGATGACCCCAAGTTAGCAAGTGCATCGGCCTCACCGTTGTGTTCTCGAGGCACATGATCTAGAGTCCACTCTTTGAAGCGGTGCAAGGTTATCTGTAGCTTGTCCAAATATCTTTGCATCCTATCCTCTCGAACTTCGAAGCTTTTGTTTACTTGGTTAATCACCAACAAAGAATCATACTTGGATTCAATGACTTCTGCCCCTAAGCTTTTATCTAGCTCAAGGCCTGCAATCATGGCCTCATACTCGGCCTCATTATTAGTCAACCTAGAAGTTTTAATAGATTGTATAATAGTATTACCTGTAGGTGGCGTCAAAACGATGACAAGCCCAGATACTTTCACATTCGAGGCACCGTCCGTGAAGAGGGTCCATACCCCCGATATACCCGATTTTAACAGAAGTTCCTTTTTTGCTTCGGGTTCAAGGGTTGGTGTAAAATCGCCCACGAAGTCAGCTAATATTTGAGACTTGATGGTCGTTCAGGATTGATATTCGATATCGTACCCGTCAAGTTTGACTGCCCATTTGGCCAATCGGCCTGAGAACTCAGGCTTATGCAAAACATTTTGGAGAGGCTAGGTGGTTAACATGCAGATCGGGTGACGCTGGAAATATGGCTTAAGCTTTCTAGAAGCGCTTATTAATGCAAGTACTAATTTTTCTAAGTGCGGGTATGTGTTTCAGCATATCTTAAAGTCCGGCTAACATGATAGATAGGGAACTACGTAACTTGCTCTTCTCGAACTAGTACCCCACTTACCGCTACCTCGGACACTACCAATAATAAGTAAAGCTTTTCATCTACCTTCGGAGTGTGGAGTAGAGGTGGGCTCGATAAGTATCGCTTCAATTCTTCCAATGCTTGCTGGCATTCTGGGGTCCATGCGAAATTTTTTTCTTTTTGAGTAAGGAAAAAAACCTATGTCTTCGATCCGATAACCTCGAAATGAATAGACCCAAGGCGGTTATCCGTCCTATTAACCTTTGTATGGATTTTACACTATCTACGATAGTGATATCTTCGATGGCCTTGATCTTGTTGGGGTTTATTTTGATTACTCGATTTGATACCATGAAGCCGAGGAACTTGCCCGAACCGACCCCGAAAGGCACATTTTTCTGGGTTAAGCTTCATCTTGTACTTCCTCAAGATTTTGAATGTTTCTTGCAAATTAGTTAAATGGTCCTCTGCGCGCATGGATTTAACTAACATATCGTCAATGTAAACTTCCATTGATTTACCTATCTGTTCCTCAAACATTTTTTTAACTAGGCGTTGATATGTAGCTCTAGCATTTTTTAGCCCGAAGGGCATTACATTGTAACAGTATGTTCCAAACTTGGTGACAAATGAGGTCTTCTCCTGGTCCTCCGAGTTCATCTGAGTTTGATTGTACTCGGAGTAAGCATCGAGAAAGGTAAGGATCTCGTGGTCGGCTGTAGCATCGATCATGTGATCGATGTTAGGAAGTGAAAAGGAGTCTTTAGGGCATGCTTTGTTTAAATCCTTATAATCTACGCACATCCTAAGTTTATTCCCTTTTTTTAGGGACTACAACTACGTTGGCTAACCATTCGGGGTATTTTACTTCCCGAATAGACCCTATTTTAAGAAGTTTAGTTACCTCGTCCTTTATGATTGCATGCTTCACCTCGGATTGGGGTCTCCTTTTTTGCTTTACTGGTTTGAACCTGGGGTCGAGGCTTAGCCGGTGTGTTGTTATTTCTAGTGGGATCCCTGTCATGTCTAAATAGGACCAAGAAAAACAAGCCATATTATTGATAAGAAATTTGATGAGTTTTTCCCTAAGTTCGGGGGTTAACCCCGGTATACCTCTAACTCGGGCATATACTCGATCAATATGACCTATTCCAACTCTTCGACCGTTGACTAGATTACATCTGACTCTTCGAGAACAACGAAAGTTTGAGGGGTAAGGAAATCCTCTTTTTCTTCTTCTTCTTCTTCTTCTTCTTCTTCAGCGATTACCTTTCTCCGATTCGGCCGAGGCTAGGGATGGTGATTGTTATTTGGCCGTCTGCTTATCTTTGGTGCTCAATTTTTTCGAGGTCGAAGGCACTGGTATTAGTGTCACCTCATCGACTGCAAACATTTTCTTTGCAGCGTGCTGTTCCCCCATAAACTGTTTTCACACCATCCACTGTTGGGAATTTCATTATCTGATGAAGGGCCGACGGTACTGCTCTCATATTGTGAATCCATGGCCTCCCGAGTAGTGCATTATATCTCATGTTACCTTCAATGACATGGAATTTTGTATCTTGGATGGTCCTGGCCATGTTCACTGGTAGGATTATTTCCCCCTTCATTGTTTTACTTGCCATATTGAAGTCGTTTAGGACTCGAGATGCGGGTACAATTTGGTCCTATAGGCCGAGCTGCTCCACGACCCTTGATCTGATTATGTTTACTAAGCTACATGGATCCACTAGAACACGTTTAACTAGAATTTTATTTAACAAAATAGAAATTACCAGGGCGTCATTGTGCGGCTAGGAAATGCCTTCCGCTTCTTCGTCATCGAATGATAGGATGCCCTCGGGGACATAACTCCGAGTCCGTTTTTATCTGGTAATTGACACCTCAGTACATTTGAATATAGGCCCTTGTGGAACATCGACACCACCAAAGATCATATGAATTACATGTTACCGTTCTTCTTGCTTATTTTTTCTATTTGCATCTCTTTCTCTAAAGTGATTTTTAGCTCGATCACTAAGAAACTCTCAAAGATGACCCTCGTTGAACAATTGAACTACCTCCTCTCTCAGCTACCTGCAGTCTTCGGTCCTATGGCCATGTGTGCCATGATATTTACACATCAAGTTTGAATTTCTTTGAGAAGGATCGGTTTATATGGGCCACATAGTGTCTTTGATCCTTCCAATAGCCAATACGATCCCTGATGCATCAATACTGAAATTGTACTCCGATAACCTAGGTACCTCAGCGGGATCGGTATGTTTATCAAAACCATTCTTACTTATAAGTCCCTGAGAATGTTGACCTCAATCGTTTCTTCGATCATTCCGAGGAGGATTTCACCCTAAACTGTTGTTTCTTCGATCCGCAATATATGGCTGATACCGTTCCCTATTTGATCTTGCTTCCCTGTCTGTATCCCTCGAGGCCTTATCTGCCAATCTATTTGGATGAACTGAGCCCGATGGGGCTCCCAACTGGTCGTCCTGGACCCTGATCTTCGACTGATAATGATTATGTACATCTGGCCAAGTCACAACCGAATACTCGATCAGATTTTTCTTTTATTGTCGTGACGTGATCGAACTCCGCTCGTTCAACCCTTGTGTAAAAGATTGCACACCCAATCATCCGAGACCGGTGGTAATTTCATTCGTTCCATTTGAAATCGGGATACGAACTCCCTTAGAATCTCATCATTCCTCTATCTTATCTTAAACACGTCCAATTTCCTTGTTGCAACCTTTATAGCCCCGACATGTGCCTTCATGAAGGCGTCTGCTAACATAGCAAACAAATCGATCAAATTCGGTGGCAAGCTGTGATACCAAATCATTGCTACCTTTGACAAAGTTTCCCCAAATCTTTTCAACAAAATCGACTCGATCTCATCATAATTTAAATCGTTTCTTTTAATCCCGCAAGTGTACGAGGTAATATATTCATTAGGATCGCTCGTCCCGTTGTATTTATGTATATCGAGCATACATAACTTTTTAGAAATGGGCTTTGGAGCCGCACTCAGAGGAAATTGATTTTGTACAAATTTCTTGGCATCCAAACCTTTCAAGATCGAGGGTGCCCCCGGTATTTGATAAATGCGGGAGTTATACGTTTCCATTTTTTTGTCATTATCCTTCATCTTTTTCTCCCCCGACTCAATTCTTTTGGTGAGTTCTTCGAGCATCCTCATAATCGTGGGATCAGTCTCCAAGCCATTACCATTTGATCTTTTTGGCGCCGGCTCAGTACGGCGAGTGATTTCTGGTTCGACCACACTTGGAGTTTTGTGCTTGCTTTGAAGCTCAACGATAACAATCTGTTTGAGCTTGTAACATATCGTATATTACTTGGAGGCTAACTCCCCAATCTCCTAAACCTTGTGTTCTTTGTCTACCAGATCAGACTTCCCTGCGTACACTCCCTCCGAGGTCTGCGCCTAAATCCGCATTTAAAGCAATGTGTGGACTAAGATTGACTGGTTCCACATTTGGCATTTCCCAAGGGTTAATCGGCGGTACACCGGCTCCCTGAGCAACTACATTGTTGTTTTCCTTATGAAATCCAAGACAATCATCGCCGTGTATGTTTGTATTTTGTGAGTTTGACATGATTTAATCTGAGAACAATTTTTTTTTTACAAGAACAAGTCAAAATAACGTGTGTTATCAGGATCAGTACTGAAATAACCACTATTATCTTTAGCCCCACGGTGGGAGCCAAACTGTTTACCTCAAAAATACGACTAACAATTAAACTTGTTTATGGTTTTAAAGATACATGATTTAATTCAATACTAATTAATAACCAAGAAATCAAACGTATAAGTTACGGAAATAAGTTGAATCAAACCAGTGCTTAGGCCAATCTTGACCTCGAGCTGTGATGGCCTCGAGGTAGGTCCGCAAGAACAATAAAGTAAAGGCAAATAAGCTAAAAGATAATTCTAATGAATAATGAGCAAGAAAGTAAGAAAGTATATTCTTTTGCCAATGATTAATGATGGTTACAAATGATTGGGGTCCTCTTTATGTAGCAGGAAACCCTAAATAAGGTACATTTCTATTTACGGTAAGGAATCTTATTGGTACAACTGTCTAACTACCTAGTACGGATTTGTACAGATCTATTTCTGAATTTACACCATGATCTTGGGGACGTTGCGTGAATCTTGCTCTTTCTATTACAAACTCATAACGGCATCATCTCACGATTGGTCATACTCGGCTCCGGTGCCCATCACGTACTTCGATCCTCGAGCCATGTACTGTGTCATGGGGCTCGAGCTTGGTCCACCGGGCTCGAACTCGACCCATCCTGAACTCGGGCTTGAAGTGACTCCTCGAGCCCGTGAAATAAGACATACCTGATTTGAATCGTATATTGTTATATTTCAAAATTTTGGCTTCAAATCACTCACAAAAATAACTCTAAATTATATTCATAAAAAAAAATTCACCTTTTCTCCGAAAATTTACTGCAACTCTTGTGTCAAAATTCCAAATGTCCACTTAGATTTTTCAAGATTTTAATCTTTTTTTTCTTCTTCGAACTTCTTCTCTCACACAAAACCCCAACCAAAAATCAAATCTTTCTAAAAACCCAACTCCTCCACCTTAAAGGGGTTTTCAAGAACCTGAAAATCTGGTAGGAAAAATGGCAACCTTTTTCACTTCCCTCGGACCCAATTCTCTATTGTCTCCATTTACAGAACGGACAAGAACACTAAACCCAGTTTTTCATCGAACCCACTTTGGAAATCTTCCAACTTACAAACCCTTTTCACGGGGCGTGCTCGGAGTAGCTCGATTCGGGTTGGGTCAGGATCCGTTTCCTGACCCGGAGACTGCAGAGGTGATTTTCAAGGACCTGTTTGCTCGGGCTGAAGGGTTTTTGTATACAGTTGCTGATGCTGCTGTTTCTGGTTCTGCTGATACGGTTGTTAACACTGTTGAAAGTAGTAAACAGAATAGTGATTGGCTTTCTGGTATTACCAATGGAATGGAGTCTGTTCTGAAGGTTCGTTGAATGTTAAAACTTCGTTTTTACTATGTTATGATGCTCCTCTTGTTGTTCTGAAGATTTGTTAATGTTAAAGTTTCGTTTTTTACAGTGTTATGATGCTCCTTTCGTTGTTCAATTCTTTTTGCTTCGTTTTGTGTTCTAATTTTTATAGGTTTTAGAAATTTCAGTTGGCTAATTGATTCTTGGAATTGTACTTTTTCAAGGATGAATGGAGACAAAGTTGCTATAGTTGGAAGTTGAATTATGGGGTTCTTTGATTAGCCGTTTTGGTGAAACTAGTATAAAGACTATATTAAACAGTTGGAATTAAGGCTTTTTGTAGGAGACCTCATAGGCATAAATGTATGGTTTTGAGAAACACTAATAGTATTGGAATGAAGCGGACTCAAGTAGAGCTGAACAAATACAAAAGATACATATATCCTACTCCAACTATATTGGATTGGTGTGTTATTGGTTGATTGATTGAGAATTTCGTATTGTTAGTTGGGTATGTAATTGAGAATGTAATCGTTATTCAAAACATAATTTTGAGCAGTTAAGAATTGTGTATATGGCTATGTTGCTATTCATCATTAAAGAGTAAGATTGTTAAAGTTGGTTCCTTTATTTGGTATCTGGAACTTATCTGGTCTATTAGTTGCTTCATTTGGTGGTATCATTGGAATGAGAGGACAATGTAAGCAAGATTGTTTCATGCCTCTATCAAATACAACAACAACAACAACAACAACAACAACAACCCAGTATAATCCCACAAGTGGGGTCTGGGGAGGGTAATATGTACGCAGACCTTACCCCTACCCCGAGGGGCAGAGCTGTTTCCTGGAGACCCTCGGCTCAAGAAAGTAACGAGAGACGATATATTAGTACTATCAATAGCTCATAATGAAATAACATAAAATAACATAAAATACATAACATAAATAACAAATAACAACAATATAAGAAATATAGGAAATACGAAAAAGATGGAAGGTATACTAATATCCAACAGATAACATGCCTCTATCAAATGGAAAGAGAAATATTTTGCAGCCTAAATGTCACATTCTTTTGCTTAGTGTTGGAAAGATAGCATATTTATATCCAACTGTAATGTATGGGTTGATTCAAAGCTTAATTCTATCTCCTGCTTCTATCTCTCACTCATATGTTAAGACACGCCAAAGAAAAAGAAAAGAGAGAAAACAATTAAGAAAGTGGTTGTGATATGTCCAGGTTTTGAAGGATGGACTCTCAACTTTACATGTGCCGTATTCTTATGGTTTTGCAATCATTCTACTAACTATACTAGTAAAAGCTGCAACTTTTCCTCTAACAAAAAAACAGGTCAGTGGTCTACTTTCATGTCTTCTCTTTACAGTACAAATTACAAAAAAAAACATTCTTGCTTATAAAGGCTTAGATGGTTTACTATCTTTAAGAATCAATTTTAGGTAGAATCAGCAATGGCAATGCGATCTATGGCACCTCAAATAAAGGCTATTCAGGAGCGATATGCTGGAGACCAGGTTAATTATATCCAAGCTTCACATATTTTTCACCTTTAGTCAGTGGAATATTACTGGAGGATGTACATGCTTAAATGAATAGCTGCCCTTCATTTATCCTGTGGTATTTTCTTGCATTTGTCCGGTGTAAAAACGTTGCTTCAGCTATTTTAACTTCTTATATACATGTTTTTCCAGGAGAGGATTCAACTTGAAACTGCTCGTCTTTATAAATTAGCTGGCATTAATCCACTGGCAGGTCTCATATGTACTTTCTTTTTCAATCCCAAAGCTTCTTATGGTTGACAATTCTGGTTGTGCATGCTTACACACCATACATGTGGGATGTGGCAATATTTATTTTTGGGTCTGATAATTTTAATATTGTCGGAGTTCAGTAATTGTTGATATTTGTTAATCATTTCTATCATCTACCCCCAGGATGTCTACCGACCCTTGCCACTATACCTATATGGATTGGGCTTTACAGAGCCCTCTCTAACGTGGCAAATGAGGTAAAACTGCTATTTTTCTACTTGTTCATCCCTTCTCTCGAGAGGCTTTTTACTTGAATAATGCTTGCTAAAAAGGGAGACAGTTTTGATTCTAGTGAGAAAGCAAAAGAAAAAACAATTGATAAGTGGAAAACAAACTACTGCTGCTGCCAATTTCACCCTTTTGTATACTTTAGCAAACACTTTAGGTTTCTATAGTTTCACTCAAGCATCTCTAATACTTTTTTTTTTTATTACATTAAGGGGCTTCTGACAGAAGGCTTCTTCTGGATACCCTCACTAGCTGGTCCAACAACAATTGCTGCTCGACAAACTGGAAGTGGCACCTCTTGGCTTTTCCCTTTTGTAGTGAGTCATCTGCTGCTGTCCAGCCTTGCCTTGTTTCTCTCTTCTTCTTTCTTTCGGGGGGGG
>MU726705.1:22664-38895 GCA_026770625.1 Nicotiana glauca | reverse complement strand
ACTAAATCTTGCCAATAAGCTTACTGAGAAAGCTATATCTGGTCGGGAATTATTGGCAAGATACATTAATGCCCCAATTGCACTAAGATATGGTACTTCGGCACCAAGAAGCTCTTCATCATTTTCATGAGGTCGGAATGGATCTTTCTTTATATCAAGTAATCTCACAACCATCGATGTACTCAATGGATGTGCTTTATCCATATAGAATCGCTTTAAAATCTTTTCGGTGTATGTTTATTGATGGACAAATATTCCATCTTTCATATACTCAATTTGTAGACCAAGACAAAATTTTATCTTTCCAAGATCTTTTATTTCAAATTCTTTCTTCAAACAGTCTACTGTTTTTGGAAGCTCCCCAGGAGTTCCAATGATATTTAAATCATCAACATACACGGAGATTATAACAAATTCAGATCCAGACCTTTTTATAAAGACACAAGGACAAATTAGATCATTCTTGTACCCTTCTTTCAACAGATATTCACTCTGACGATTGTACCACATACGACCTGATTGTTTTAATCCGTATAAAGATTTCTGAAGCTTAATTGAATAAGTTTCTCGAAAACTTTTATATGCTTCTAAATAATTTAAATCCTTCAATGATTTCCATTATGCGCATATCAAGTTTTTCATGTATTGCCAGATTAAAATCTTAAATGACTACATCCACCACAAGAAAACATGTCTCTATATAATCAATGCCAGGATATTTACAAATATTCTTGTGACACAAGTCGTCTTTATGTCTATCGACTTGACCTTTTTCATACAAGAACACATTTACCTCCACTGGATTTATACTTTTAGGTGTTGGGACTCTGTCCAACTTTATATTTTTCAAGTGAAGTCAATTTTCATTGTGTATTTTTCATTTGGCCAATCATTTATCTGTCCAAATTTCATGACAGATTTGAGCTCACGATCCTCGTTAATATTAATAATATTGAGCGCTACATTATGTTAATAATATCGTCGATAATTATTTTATATCGGTTTAATTATTACATAATAAAGACATAACTTATTAAGATCTCTTTATCTTATTATTTTTCAGGTACCTGAGCCTCTCACATGAGGTCTTACGAAGTGTTATATCGTGGTGCTCTTTTAGAGCACTTGCCTCCGTATTATGACCATCTTGAATATTTGCTCATCTCCTTCTTCAATGAGTTTTACTTTTGAACCGATTTGTCTATTATGCATGCCATATACTCTGTTCATTATGAACTTTATTTTATTTGAAGCATTAGCAGTTGAAATATGACATTTAGCTTTGGATCAGCAAATGCACCTGGCAATATAAATGCATTATCACTTGAATTTCAAGTATACATTTTCTTGTACTAGGATCTAGGTATACTCATAATAATTCATTCCATATATTACTTTTTCAACTGCTCATTCCCCCCCTAATGTTGGGATCACATATCCCCAACCTTCTTTGGAGACCCATCTTTGTGCATTATGGTGGAACAATTAAATTATATAGCACATTCATATTTCTAGATGGAAATTATTTGGTTCCTGACCTTGAACCAAACCAATTGTGATGGGGAGAACTTACCATAATTTAACGAGATGAGTACAAGTGTTGTTGTATATTAAATAATACATCACATACCAAATTTTAATTTGGCAGTTTTGTTCTCATAATCAATGGTTTAGGTATAATTGGAGGCATACAATTTCTGCTAAATCAACTTGGATTTAAACCAGTATTATCAAGATAAATCATCATAATTTATATTTTGGAACTGTGCTCTAATAATTTGAGCAAACAATCTTGCAAAAGTCAAACTGCAAGTTGATAACAAATGCACATGTGACCATAGAATAGATGCATCCATTAAAATAATATAATAGTAAACAATCCACATGGCAGGTGACTGGGCCCATATATTTATCACCTTTTATTCATTTCATAAATCAAGGGATTCAATCCCAACCTTAACTGGTATATCATGAGAATAAGCAACACAAAAGAATTCTTGAAGAATCTTTTATTACTTCAATATATGCCAATGTATTTCTCAATTACTTTTTTGCATCATAAATGAACTGTGATGGTCAACCGGTCATGTCACGACCCAAAATAAACTAAGGGTCGTGGTGGCGCCGGACACCTCTGTCAGGCCAGCCAACTAACTTATCAATTAATTCCTTTTTTAATACTTTTGAAAATCTAAGGTTTTTCCTTCCATTTTTATAAATAAAAGTTCACTACTAGAATTCAAATTTAAATAATAATAGTTAGTACAAATTCATTGTAAACCATCCCAGAAATTCGGTGTCACAAGTACATGAGCATCTACTGATAAGAGAAATAAAATACAACATCCGCCCGGAATACAGTGGACGGAAAGTAAATACAGTACATTGGAAGGAACTACTCTAGCTGCGGTTGCCTCAATGATGCAGCTCACCTAGTCCCAGTGTCATCCATGCTGCTGCGCCCAATAGGCCGCTAGAGGTATATATATACCTGTGCAACAAAAATGCACAGAAGTGTAGTATGAGTACGTAATCAATGTGTACTCAGTGAGTGTCCCGCCTAATCCCGAAGGGGTAGAGATGATATGGTCAACTTTGACACACTCTAATGGTCCAACGGTTATTTATTCTCAATATACATATCAAACAATGGATTTATTTTCTAACATGATTTTTATCCAGATAGAGGAAACAAGTAAACACGTAATTCTTCCATAGGACATTTTTCAAGATTTATTTTTATTATTAACAAGATGATCTCGAGCCAGAGTGAGGCATGTAATGACTTGAATGCGTCCAGGCAGCAATACAAGCATGCGCAAATCATATCGAGGCGACGGCCCGATCCAACAGAAATAAATGTGCACTTGCCAAGGGTCGACGACGCGCCTAGAGATGCATCTATTAATCTGCCGAGGCATTCGGCCTGGTCCAAAATAAACACACACAGACAGACAATCAGTCAAGAAGTCAACATGGAGCAATTATCCAAGAAAGGCCAATTCTCTTTAATAATTTTGAGAAGCGAAGCTTACGTCTTTTTATAGAATTCCATTTATTAGTTTAATGTGATCTATTACCCCGCTCGCGAATCATCCATGCGACGCAGGTACACATAAAATACATGCTCAGATAGCCAATTCGAATTTTATCGGGGTATAATTATCCAAATAAAACCAGTTCTCTCTTTAACAATTCAGGAAATGATGTTTAATCTCTTTTTAAATTCGTTTACTAATCAAAGGTGATTTAAACAATTCAAGTCATCGATGGGTTCATAATTTATTCAAGTACAACACGCTGATGGGTCCTAACTACCCAGACAATAGCATAATAGTAGCTACGCACGGACTCTCGTCACCTCGTGCGTNCTCGCTCCGAAGATCCATGACCGGCATTTTACATTCTTCCGAAGACTTTCACCAACGCACAACGCTCCAAAACTAGCCAAAGATCATATAAATCGATTAATATATGCTAAATTATACTTTACAACCCAATTTATAACCATTCCTAACCCCGAACGAAAAGTTGACAAAAATGCCCCTGGGCTCACGTGCCCGGAATCCATAACTTTTCGAAGATAAAGTTTACCCATAACCTTAGGAACTCAAATATATTATTTTTTCTTAATTCCATACTCAAATCGTGGCTAAAATCCAAGATTATAATTTTCTAGGTTTTCAACCAAAACCTCAATATTTACTCTAATTTCCATGCTTAAAACCATATATAATTGATATATTCAACTCAAGAGTGGTGGGGATAACTTACCTTAACATAGATGATGAAAATCCCCTTCTTGAATCTCTCAAAATTGCCCCAAGCCATGAGAAATATGATAGAAATGGCCAATTCCTGACTTTAAAATGATATTCTGCCTCCAGGGATTTCCGCTTCTGTGGAAAAATCCCACTTCCGCGATCCCGCTTCTGCGGAAAATAATCCACTTCTGTGGTCCCTAGGCTCCAGCCTTTTTTGCTTCTGCGATAGCTTAACCATTTTTGCGGATAGAGGGCCGCTTCTGCGGTCCTGGGCTGCCTCCCTCCTAACTGCTTATGCGGCTTCTTTCACGCTTCTGCGGTCCCATCTCTGCAGAAACGGAAATACCAACAACCAGCAACTCAACTATTTCCAAAAATCCATTTTCGATCCGTTAACCACCCGGAATCCATCCGAGGCCCCCGGGACCGCAACCAATCATACCAACCAATACCAAAACACGTTACGGACCTGCTCGAGGCCTCAAATCACATAAAACAATGCTGAAACCAAGAATCACACCCCGGTTCAAGCTTTATGAACTTTGAACTTTTCAACTTCTATTTCTGATGCTTAAACCTATCAAATCACGTCCGATTGACCTCAAATTTTGCACACAAGTCATATTTGGCATTACGGACCTACTCCAACTTCCAAAATCGGATTCCGACCCCAATATCAAGAAGTCAACCTCCGGTCAAACTTCTCAAAAACTTTCAAATTCTAAATTTAGCCAAATTGCTCCAAAAGGACCTACGGACCCCCGAATTCACTTCCAATCGCGCTCCCGACTCCAGAATCACCATACGGAGCTACTCACAGTCTCGGAATCTCAAACGGACATTGATAACACTGAAATGCACTCCAAGCCGAACTTAAGAAATTCCTTCTAAAATGCTAACTTCCACAATAGGCACCAAAACGCTTCCGGGTCATCCAAAATCTGATCCGGGCATATGCCCAAGTCCGACATCATCATACGAACCTTCTGGAACCTTCAGATCCCTATTCCGAGGCCGTTTACTCAAAGATCCAATCCTAGTTCATTATTTCAACTTTAAGCTGCTCAAATGAGAATTTTCATTTAACTCCAACTCCGATCTTCCCGAATTTAAATTCCGACCATACGAACAAGTCACAATACCATGAATGAAGCTGCTCATGGCCTCAGACTACTGAATGATGCGCTAGGGCTCAAAACGACCAGTCGGGTCGTTACATTCTCTCCCACTTAAACATACGTTCGTCCTCGAACGTGCTGAGAACTATACTGAAGTAGTCTGAACTTGCTGTTTAACTTCTCATGCACCTCCCCGTGCTACCACAACTTATCTAAGTATGTTGGCTCGATAAATTCTGAAGATATTCCCTTTTATTCAAGCAAATAAGCCTTAGAGCCCAATTCCAACATCCAGAATTCTATGCCAGGCCTGTTTCCAACATACAATCACCGTATCAATCACTATACGCTGTACTCCAACGTGACTGCATAACTCTGCTAAATTCACACTTTGCATCACTTTACTCACAGGAACACAATAACATTTCTGTTTGAATTAATCGAAATTCCACGAATCCGATGCTCCCATTGCACCTCATGATCTACATAGGTCTTACTCTAACCATAACAATACCGCCACGATGGATGAGATGCCAAAATTCATAATCAACGGCCGAGTCCACAAATCATCGAGTCTATGCTTCTGACAAGAAACATTACCACATTCTGAACCAAATAATGATCTTCGCACCTTAATATACTTCACATAATCAGATTGCACTGATCCTAAATCCCACAATCTCATCTTACCCAGTACGAACTGCTCAGGCAATAAGCCACTCTGAATGTGATTACAAGTCTCATATGACTCCACAATGTGCCAATAGTCCACCAATCCGAACACAGCACAAAAGGAAACCAAACTCTGGAAGGAATTACCTAACCCCCACACTAATACAGACTTTCTTAGAAGATAGGAAGCGAAACATAAAAAAAAAACATATAGACAACCGGACTCGACATCACACTGTTGCGGCGTGCAACCCGATCTAAATAACATACCCATGGCGGCGTACCACCCGATCCACACATAGATCTCATATAAGGAGATTGCACTTCGAGCTAAAT
The DNA here is from genome assembly GCA_026770625.1 of Nicotiana glauca. Taxonomy (NCBI): domain Eukaryota; kingdom Viridiplantae; phylum Streptophyta; class Magnoliopsida; order Solanales; family Solanaceae; genus Nicotiana; species Nicotiana glauca. Next base: position 33,005 of record MU726705.1, on the reverse strand, counting down.
CTGCTCATTACAATAAAAATATCGAATTTCGATTGCAAGCACGCTAAGTGCATAATAACATCCCTGAGAAAACTCATAGCGCTATAGGCTACAAAGCTCAAGCACAACTGAGGTGCGATACAAGATCGGAATCTCAAGAGCCATTCTGCTCACATAACATCATCGCCAGGCGGAACCTCAACACATAAGAATTTACCAAGCCGTCTCACAACTCACACGGCGCAATACACCATTACCTAGTATAGCTGATGACAAAATAACACCCCAACTGTTCCTCCATAGGGAACGCTCGCTAAAGCAAACACAACTGGCCTGATATAAAGCCCTATTCACATATAAATCAATCCACCGATCTCAAGCCGATTCCTGATTGCACCAACTTAGCCAATGACCTTTCAAAGGTCTATAGTAACTCCCTTTTGCCTCATATCACGTAAGAATAACCATCATAACCGGAGCAACCTCCTCAGTTCATAACCCAATATACATAGTGCCCTCCAGGCATAAATTCTCAAATTATTGATATTACCACAACCCTCATACTTGGTTTGAATCTTTAGCCAATCAAGTGACTACATGTCACACTTATACAATCTCCCCGTGGGACACACTCCCACAATCTTCTGAAATAAATAACGGGTCCGCACATCTAAACCATCGAACGCACTAATGTTGAAAAGCGATTCAGAATTCTTAACCAGGATGCAAAATCTCTTCCCTAACACATCGATCTCAGGTGACGCTGAGGGCAATACCAATTTATTCTAATCATTCAACCCCTTCCTTGCTCATCCGAGCCCGTGACATCCTTGTCAACATCGAACTGCAACCTTGATCCTCACTTCACGTTCCCATACCTCTCACAGCACCCAACATGCCAATATACGATAGAACACGATTTTTCATCATAACTCTGAAATCATTAATATTTTCACATTTCATCATATAAGAACCTTGCACTTATCTCACCTCAGGAGAATCATAGCAATACAAAAGAAATTTCCCATAACTATAGAATATGCAAATCGGCAAGTAGTGGTCAATGCCGCCATAGCCCTTCCGGAATCCGCTTTCACTTAACAAGCCATAACAGAGGAATGCCCCTAATAAATCATCAGACACAGTGGCCGACAGGCGTCACACATACCCCCACAAATCATACACATAACTTGATCTCGCGGACCGAACTGATCATTGGCCCCAATATGCCCATCCAACTATGGCTAATCAATTTACCTTCTTCCAATTCCTCCTTGCTTGCCTTAAAAATAAGACTAACTCCATTCAACACGTAACATACTCCATCTACACTCACCCCGAGTGTCCTTGAATCATGAGACCAGGCTGTCTCAATTCCCACGAACTATTTCATAACACCCAAATGCTACACCGCCGGTCAGACATCCCCGAACATTATGTATCTCTTCTCATAAACTGCTACAAAGCTTGATTCTTAATTGTACCTACAAGCTCGACATCATTAGGCACCACACCTTATCTCTTGAATTTACTAGGACCGCTACTGAGAGCTACCCGCTCTGACTTGGTCCCGAACCTAATCAACTCCATGAATCTTCTAGCACATTAATACCCTCTCAACGAAGCACCTGGCAGAACCACTCCCCTTTAAACCCACTTCTATACAAGGCATAAATTCTGAACCTTTTCCCAAGTTCAAACATGAGCCCATAAGGCTAAACATAGCACATCCTTAATAATTCCTCCGCTCAATTTACTACTTATGGTCCTTTCTCGTGGCTGAATTAATCCATCAATATGCTAATAATCAGAAATCACACAAGTATTTAATCATACAGCCCAATCATAAGTGGTGGGACTCTCCCACTTTGCTTGAAGCCATCATTTCACCATTTTTGAGTTCGCCCGACCTTTTTACCTCTTATTGGCATAACCTCGCGCCATAAGTTATCAAAATTTCTCGAAATCTCCCTGTAAATCCCCATCTTTCATATTCTGAATCATCAACCACATTCGCATGACCGATCCCTTTGTTGAACAACTAATATAATTCCTTGCAGAAGCTTCGCCAACCACGTGACTGCTAACCTGCTCACGGGGAATAAACCATCTAGGGGAATCATCTCCCGATATCTTCCCACGCCGCTGCACGGGGTACATTTACTACGACACCAATAGCCTATCCTGAGTCCGAGCTCACCTTCCAGCTGCACAAGCCTATACGCCCCTCGCAGACTTCAATTAACTGTGCGGCAATATCCTTCCAGTTCAGAGTTATGCTGCACCCTCCTCCATTTCAAGCAGCTCCTTTCCGCCATATCAATCTTCTGCCGCATAATAGCCCATACTTCACATCATACCCGCAGGCTTCAACCGCCAATCATTAAAATCCCCCAATTCGATCCTAACTCACTTTAAGGCGCGTAGTCATCCTACTATCAAGCCCATATGTAACCTTCGCACTCTCCCACTTTGGCGGAACTCATCTCTTTAATTAACCACTCGACCTTGCTCCTCATACTTGGCCCTTCAGAAGTTTTAAACACCACCTGACACTTCCCACATGTCCTTCCTCATACTTTATTTCTCAATTATTGCATTAAATGAAATCTATCTTCGTGGCACTTGAATCCACCATTGCTGCTAACTTTAAACCTTTCCAAAGGTCATCTTTATCGAGCCGTCAACATTAGAAATTCTAATCCGATCTTAAACCACCACATCATGCGATATCTGACAGTTGTAACTCCAATATTATTTCACAATATCCTGCCATAAAGGCGGATTGTAGCCGATTATAACACCGAAAAAACTTAGTACGTACAATTAGGACGACAACACCCCCAATGTAGAGGACAACTCCATCACATTTGCAATTACCACGTTTCATTACTTCCACCAATCCACTTCTGACCATCCTCAATTCGTTGACTTTTCCCTGCCGGGAATGAAATATTGAATCCCTTGATTACACACTGAGTAAACCTTCCTTCAATTCATTCACTGCCCGACACGTGGGCAACAACCTACCATTGCAACACACTACGGAATAATCGCTCATAAGCATCATGGCAACCTGTGCCTAGCCTCAAGGCTCTTGGAAGTTCTGTTACTGAGCTAAAACAATAGAATATCCCTCCAAAATACGACTATAATAGTCCAATCAACTACACCGGGAAAATTATCCCGCACCACATTTGTAGTGCCATTACAATCCTTCAATTTTTTGATTATAACAAGCGCTCGCGTAAGATTGAGTAGGAAGAAATCAAAGGCATGAGCCTCAAAGGAATCGAACCGCACGAAAAGGAAATCAAGAAGGGAAGTACTCCTAACAGTCCTGCAGCCTCCCGAGGACAAGTACAGATGTCTCCGTACCGATCCACGAGACTCTACTAGACTTGCTCATGACTCGTGAGACCGACGAGAACCTAGTGCTCTGATACCATATTGTCACGACCCAAAATCCACTAAGGGTCGTGGTGGCGCCGGACACCTCTGTCAGGCCAGCCAACTAACTTATCAATTAATTTCTTTTTTAATACTTTTGAATATCTAAGATTTTCCTTCCATTTTTATAAATAAAAGTTCACTACTAGAATTCAAATTTAAATAATAAGAGTTAGTACGAATCTGTTCTAAACCATCCCAGAAACCAGGTGTCACAAGTACATGAGCATCTACTGATAAGAGAAATAAAATACAACATCCGCCCGGAATACAATGGACGGAAAGTAAATACAATACATTGGAAGGAACTACTCTAGCTGCGGTCGCCTCAATGATGCAGCTTACCTAGTACCAGCGGCATCCATGCTGCTGCGCCCAATAGGCCGCTAGAGGTATATATATGCCTGTGCAACAAAAATGCACAGAAGTGTAGTATGAGTACGTAATCAAGGTGTACTCAGTGAGTGTCCTGCCTAATCCCGAAGGGGTAGAGATGATATGGTCAACTTTGACACATTCTAATGGTCCAACGGTTATTTATTCTCAATATACATATCAAACAGTGGATTTATTTTCTAACATGATTTTTATCCAGATAGAGGAAACAAGTAAACACGTAATTCTTCCATAGGAAATTTTCCAAGATTTCTTTTCATTATTAACAAGATGATCTCGAGCCAGAGTGAGGCATGTAATGACTTGAATGAGTCCAGGCAGCAATACAAGCATGCGCAAATCATACCGAGGTGACGGTCCGATCCAACAGAAATAAATGTGCACTTGTCGAGGATAGACGGTGTGCCTATAGATGCATCTATTAATCTGCCGAGGCGTTCGGCCCGGTCCAAAATAAACACACACAGACAGACAATCAGTCAAGAAGTCAACATGGAGTAATTATCTAAGAAAGGCCAATTCTCTTTAATAATTTTGAGAAGCGAAGCTTACGACTTTTTTTAGAATTCCATTTATTATTTTAATGTGATCCATTACCCCGCTCGCGAATCATCCATGCGACGTAGGTACACATAAGATACATACTCAGATAGCCAATTAGAAGTTTATCGGGGGTATAATTATTCAAATAAAACCAATTCTCTGTTTAACAAGTCAGGAAATGATGTTTAATCTCTTTTTAAATTCGTTTACTAATCAAAGGTGATTTAAACAATTCAAGTCATCGATGAGTTCATAATTTATTCAAGTACTACATGCTGATGGGTCCTAACTATCCGGACAATAGCATAATAGTAGCTACGCACGGACTCTCGTCACCTCGTGCGTACGTAGCCCCCACATATAGGAGCACATAATCAATTATTTTACCTATGGGGTAAATTCCCCCTCACAAGATTAGAAAGAGACTCACCTCGCTCCGAAGATCCACGACCGACATTCTACATTCTTCCGAAGACTTGCACCAACGCACAACGCTCCAAAACTAGCCAACAATCATATAAATCCATTAATATATGCTAAATTCTACTTTAAAACCCAATTTATAACCATTCCTAACCCCGAACAAAAAGTTGACAAAAATGCCCTCGGGCCCACGTGCCCGGAATCCAAAACTTTTCGAAGATAAAGTTTACCCATAACCTTAGGAACTCAAATATATTATTTTCTCTTAATTCCATACTCAAATCGTGGCTAAAATCCAAGATTATAATTTTTTAGGTTTTCAACCAAAACCTCAATATTTACTCTAATTTCCATGCTTAAAGCCATATATAATTGATATATTCAACTCAAGAGTGGTGGGGATAACTTACCTTAATATAGATGACAAAAATTCCCTCCTTGAAGCTCCCAAAAGCGCCCCAAGCCATGAGAAATATGATAGAAATGGCCAATTCCCGACTTTAACATGATATTCTGCCTCCAGGGATTTCCGCTTCTGCGGAAAAATCCCTCTTCCGAGATCCCGCTTCTGCGGAAAATAATCCGCTTCTGCGGTCCTGGGTTGCCTCCCTCCTAACCGCTTCTGCGGCTTCTTTCACGCTTCTACAGTGCCGCTTCTGCGGTCCCATCTCCGCAGAAGCGGAAATACCAGCAACCAGCAACTCAACTATTTCCAAAAATCTATTTTCGATCCGTTAACCACCCGAAATCCACCCGAGGCCCCCGGGACCCCAACCAATCATACCAACCAATAATAAAACACATTACGGACCTGCTCGAGGCCTCAAATCACATCAAACAACGCTGAAACCAAGAATCATACCCCGATTCAAGCTTTATGAACTTTGAACTTTTCAACTTCTATTTCCGATGCTTAAACCTATCAAATCACGTCCGATTGACCTCAAATTTTGCACACAAGTCATATTTGACATTACGGACCTACTCCAACTTCCGAAATCGGATTCCGACCCCGATATCAAAAAGTCAAGCTCCGTTCAAACTTCTCAAAAACCTTCAAATTCTAACTTTAGCCAGATTGTTCCAAAAGGACCTACGGACCCCCGAATTTACTTCCGATCGCGCTCCCGACTCCAGAATCACCATACGGAGCTACTCCCAGTCTTGGAATCCCAAACGGATATTGATAACACTAAAATGCACTCCAAGCCAAACTTAAGAAATTCCTTCTAAAATGCTAACTTCCACAATAGGCTTTAAAATGCTCCCGGGTCATCCAAAACCCGATCCGGGCATACGCCCAAGTCCGATATCATCATATGAACCTGCTGGAACCTTCAGATCCCGATTCCGAGGCTGCTTACTCAAATATCCAATCCTAGTTCATTCTTTCAACTTTAAGCTGCTCAAATGAGAATTTTCATTTAACTTTAACTCCGATCTTCCCGAATTTAAATTACGACCATGCGAACAAGTTACAATACCTGAAATGAAGCTGCTCATGGCCTCAGACTGCTGAACGACGTGCTAGGGATCAAAATGACCGGTCGGGTCGTTACAGGTCAACCAACTATTATTTGTTTTAGTAAACCTCTAGTTTACTTATGGCATATGTTTCCAGCATCATGCTTATATTTGTGTAGTACAACTAGAAATAAAGTCGGGTAACCTTTCATATTTGCCCGATATGATTATAGAAATATGAAGATATTCAATCTTTCTTTCATTTATAGTCTCAATATGCCAACCACTTTGACTTATACATTTGTGTCACGACCCAAAACCGGCCTGGTCGTGATGGCGCCTCTCGTGAAGACAAGGCCAGCCGACACAATACTCACATTAACCCTTTAATCATTAAGAGTCATTTTTTAACCTTTAATTAAAATAATATTTCATAATATAAGTCTGAAGGAACAGTGCGGAATTAATATACAAGCCCAACATCGGGGTGTCACTAGCCATGAGCATCTATCATGGTCTGAATACAACAACAACAGTAAAAATGTACTAAATATGGAAATGAAAGTGAGAAGGAATAAGCAGTGCCACGAACGTCGTGCAACCACCTTGCTAACTCTGATGACTCCACGTCTGAGCAACCAGCACCTGCTACCAGGTTCCGAAATACCTGAATCTGTACACGAGGTGCAAGGAGTAATGTGAGTACTCCTACCCAGTAAGTAATAAGAGTAAATAAAGACTGAGCAGTAGGAAATAATGAATCCACAATATTACATTAGGCTCAATAAGCACAACAGGCTTTCAAATCATAATATAAGTCAATCGTCTCATTTTAAAATTCAGCTTTTTGGTAAAAATCATTTAAAATACCTTCCAACAATTTCAGTAGGGGTTCAATACCATTTCTAATAAAAGAGATGAAAACTATAATCAGCCTCTCGGGAAAACATGGTTCGTAAAATAGCCCCTCGGGCAAAACCGTAATCATGAACACCTCGTAACTTGAAAATCTCAATGGAAATAACCAATGCCAAATTAGTGATCAAATTCTGAACATTTCATGACCCCAGATTAAATAAAAGTTGTTTTAAAACATTTGTTCAACATTTTGATAGAGGCTCAATATAAAAAAAGTGAGTGAAAGCAATCAATAAATCAACATATTCGATAGAAACTCATTTTAAAGAGGAGTGAAATCGATAAGTTCATAAACAGGCCTCTCTGGCAAAGCATCACTCATGTTCATGTATATATCTATCGCCCCTCAGGCTAGCCTCTCTGTCACTCGTGACTCAGCTCTTACCAATCAGTACTCGCACTCAGCACTCACGCTCAATAGGTACCATATAGTAACCGCTGGGCGTGCATCCCGATCCGTATATCGCTGTGGCTTGCGGCCCGATCCATATATCTAGTCGATGATGCTCACTGGGGGTGTGCAGACTTCAGAGTGGCTCCTACAGCCCAAGCGCTATATTGCTGCGGCGTGCAGCCCGATCCACACACACACACACATATATATGTATGTGTGTGTGTGTGTGTATATATATATATATATATATATATATATATATATATATATATGAATGATCATGAGATGATGACTGAGATAGACCGAGGGTTTGATTGTGAGATTGATGGTTGAGATAGACTGAAAGTCTAATGGTGAGGTTAATGACTGAGAGAGGCCGAGGGCCTAGTTGTGAGGATTATATATCTGTGGATCGGCACCCTTGGTCTATCCCAGTCATCGTCTTATGATCATTCAGACCATCAGTAAAACAGGGAACTCAGCCCAAACAATTTCCACATTTTAAGAATATAGTGATAAAGCCAGATTTGAGTAATAAACAGGTAAAATATGACTGAAGATATGCTCTCAAACAAATAGAGCATATCCTCGAACAAATAGAGCCCCGGGCCCCCTTCTAGAAACTCGTAAATTTTTACATCAATATATTCCTTATATTTCCTCGAGTTCATACATATCAAAAGTTCTCAAATCCGACCTCAAATGGTCCTTCAAATCCCAATTCAAAAGTTCAATTTCTCAAGCCCTAGTTCTTCAATTTTAGGCTTAGTTTCCATGAATTGCTAGGTGGTTTCATAATATAATCGAGTTTTAAGACCAAAATTCATACCTCAAGTCGTTTCCACTTGAATCCCTCTTTAATTTCCTTCAAGAATCTCCAAAAATGAGCAGCTATGGGTGAAAATAGACCCACATTCGCGAAAAAGATGACTTTAAAAAACATTCTGTCCCGACATAATTTCTTCTATGTGATTGCGGGAAACCTTCGCGATCGCGAAGCACAAAAACTTGACTCCCAGAATTAACCCTATGCGAATGCAACAGATCCCATGCGAACGCAATGCACTGCCAAAATACACTATGCGATCGCGGACCACACTCCGCATTCGTGATGAACAATTTTCAATCAATACCTCAGGTCCACTTTACTTTATGCGAACGCGACCAACCCTACGCGTTCGCGATGAATGATTTCACCCAGTTATGCGATCGCATTCCTGCATGTGCAAACGCAAAGAACAGTTTAACTGCTCCCTCCAAGGCTTCTATGCGATTGCGAGAGAGCCAACGCGATCGCAATAAACAAAAATCCAGCAACTGAAACCTGCAATTTTTCTGAAGTGCTCAACACATGAAATTGATCCGCTTAACCTCCCGAAACACACTCGAGGACCTCGGGACCTCAACCAAACCTACCAACATAATCCATAAAATCATTCCAACTTGTTTCAATCATCAAAACATCTCAAACAACATCAAATTACTCAAAACTCATCGAATTCAAGCCTAAGTTTCCAGAAACTTCTGAAATATACTTTCGATAAAAAACCCGACCAAACAACGTTCGAGTAACCTGAAATTTTTCACACACATCCCAAATGACATAACAAAGCTACTACAGCTCTCGGAATTCCATTCCGACTCTCGGATCAAAATCTCACCTATCAACTGATATTAATAATGTATTGTGGTCCGGGCCCGGGCCTAAATAGGCTAAACGGGCCTGGGCTTAGCGGTCCCGGGCTCTGGCGGTCCCGGGCTTTGTGGGTTCTACGGGTGGAACCAGCTCATGACGGGCCTAAGCCCACATGGTCCTGGGCTAAATAGGTCGGTCTCGTGGGCTTAGTGGGCCTAACGGGCTTTTTTATTTCCGGGCAATTTTTTTTAAATTTTTTTTGTTTAAAGTAATTTCTTGTAAACCATATATGTATATAATATAAATTGCTCTTATACATGGCTATATAAATATATGTAGTATGTATAATATAGAAATCTAATATTTAAAGTGCTTGAAGAAAAAGCAAAATAACAAAACAATAGTAAAACTAAATTGGCATGCATAATAAATTAATAACAAAGTACAACATGAAGCATAAATACGTCTAATAATTTTAAAATAACACAAATTGTTGAAAAATCTTAAAGACGAATTTTCGGATAAATACCCTCAACACAATACTTTATATGCCTCCTTAAAATGCCTGTGGTACACCCTGAACGAAAATTTAAGACTCTTCCACAGTTCTTACACTTTAATATTTGGCCTTCTTTATTTTCTTCAAGCACTTCAAAGTGTTGCGAAACAAATAAGCACACTCTTTCCGAACGAAGCATAATTTAACTTGAAAATTGAGATTGAGACTTGAAGTCTTGAAAATTGGAGATTGAGAGATTTGGAGAAATTTAGATTGAGAAATGAGTATTGAGTATTGAAATGAAGAAGAGGGAGGGGGGTATTTATAGTGTTAGAGAAGGTTAGTTTTGTAAATTGAAAAAAAAGAAAAAAAAGGCTATTTGTGCAATATGACCGTTGATGGTCATTGGGGGGTGGGGCCCTCATTTTGAAAAATCTTGTTTTGTAGTATATATATAGTATATAGTATATATAATATATATAGTATATAGTAGAGTATACTATATATAGTATGTTATGTATATATATTTCCAAATATAATTTGTTGTAATATTTTGTAGTGTGTGTATATATATATATATATATATATATATATATATATATATATATATATATATATATATATATATATATATATATA
>MU726697.1:0-49359 GCA_026770625.1 Nicotiana glauca | reverse complement strand
AGCCCCCACAAATAGGAGTACATAATCAATTACTTCACCTATGGGGTAAATTCCCCCTCACAAGATTAGAAAGGAGACTCACCTCGCTCCGAAGACGCGCAACCGGCATTCTACATCCTTCCGAAGGCTTGAACCAACACACAACACACCAAAACTAGCCAATATCATACAACAACAATAACAACAACAACCCGGTATAATCCCACAAGTGGGGTTTTGGGAGGGTAATATGTACGCAGACCTTACCCCTACCCCGGGGGGCAGAGAGGCTGTTTTCAGGAGACCCTCGGCTCAAGACATTAACAAGAGATGATAAGTTAGTACTATCAATATAGTCATACTAAAAATAACATAAAATACACAACATAACACAAAATAACAAAATAGCATCAATATAAGAAATACGAAATAGATGAAAGGTATACTAATATCCAATTGATAACTCCCTATATCGGTAGCTGATCAGTAACATCCTAAGATTACCTCATAACTAGCTAGTCTCACTCTAGTGAGCTGTGGAAATATCCACAACTTCCCCCTAACCTACAACTTTAATGCTCGACCTCCATAATCCCCTATCAAAGTCCATGTTCTCAGTAATCCTAAGACGTGCTAAGCCTTGGCTTATCACCTCTCCCCAATACTTCTTAGGTCTCCCTCTACCTCTCCTTATGCCCACCACAGTCAGTCGTTCACACCTTCTCAACGGTGCATTAGTGCTCCTCCTCTGAATGTGCCCGAACCATCTGAATCTTGCTTCCCGCATCTTGTCCTCTATGGGGGCCACGCCCACCTTCTCTCGAATATCTTCATTCCTAATCTTCTCCATCCTTGTATGCCCGCACATCCACCTCAACATCCTCATATCTGCTAATTTCATCTTCTGGGTGTGTAAGTTCTTAACCGGTCAACACTCATAGCCAATGATCATACAAATCCATTAATATATGCTCAACTATACCTTACAACTCCATTTATAACAATTCCTAACCCCGAACAAAAAGTTAACCAAAATGAACTCGGGCCCACGTGCCCGGAATCCGAATTTTTTCAAAGATAAAGGTTACCCATGACCTTAGGAACTCAAATATATAATTTTCTCCAAGATCCATACTCAAAATCGTGGCTAAAATCCAAGATTATCATTTTCTAGTTTCCAACCAAAACCCCAATATTTACACTAATTTCCATGCTTAAAGCCATATATAATTGATATATTTAACTCAAAAGTGATAGGGATGACTTACCTTAATCATTGACGACAAAATCCCCCCTTGGAGCTCCCCAAAAATCGCCCATGCCATGGAGAAATGAGATAGAAATGGCCAATCCCCGACTTTAAAACAAGGTTCTGCCTCTAGCGCTTTTCGCTTTTGCGGTCCAGGGACCACTTTTGCAGAAATGCAGGCCGCTTATGCTGTCTCTCAAATCACCCAACCAACCGCTTCTGCGGTCTACCCATCGCAGAAGCAATTTCGCTTCTGCAGAACAAAATCCGCTTCTGCGGTTCGTGGCCAAACGTCCACTTTTCGCTTCTGCGTCTGCCAAGCCGATTCTGCGGCTCCAAAACCGCAGAAGCGAAAATACCAGAAGCAGCAGGCCTAAAATTTCATAAGTCCAAAAACTCTCTATTTGGCCCCCCGAACTCACCCCAAGGCCCCCGAGACCTCAACCAAACCTACCAGAATGTAAATTGTGCACTGTCGAGGGTCGAGCGGCACGAACCATAGATGCATCTATTATCACCGAGACATTCGGCCCGTTCTATAATTAAGCACATATCCTGCTCGCGAATCATCCATGCGCCGCAGGCACACATAAAGTACATGCTCGATTAGTCAAATAAGAATTATCGGGAAATATTTATTCAAATAAAACCAATTCTCCTTCAACAATTTAATAAACGACGTTTAATTCTTTTAGAAATTTACTTACTAATTCGATGTGAGTTAAGCAATTCAAGCTATCAATGTGTTCACAATTTAATCCACGTACACATGCTTTTCGGTCCTAACTACCCGGACGATAGCATAATAGTAGCTACGCGCGGACTCTCATCACCTCGTGCGTACGTAGCCCCCACAAATAGGAGTACATAATCAATTACTTCACCTATGGAGTAAATTCCCCCTCACAAGATTAGAAAGGAGACTCACCTCGCTCCGAAGACGCGCAACCGACATTCTACATCCTTCCGAAGGCTTGAACCAACGCACAATGCACCAAAACTAGCCAATGATCATACAAATCCATTAATATATGCTCAACTATACCTTACAACTCCATTATAACAATTCCTAACCGCGAACGAAAAGTTAACCAAAATTCCCTCGGGTCCACATGCCCCGAATTCGAATTTTTTTTCGAAGATAAAGGTTACCCATGACCTTAGGAACTCAAATATATAATTTTCTCCTAGTTCCATACTCAGAATCGTGGCTAAAATCCAAGATTATCATTTTCTAGGTTTCCAACCAAAACCCCAATAGTTACACTAATTTCCATGCTTAAAGCCATATATAATTGCTATATTTAACTCAAAAGTGATAGGGATGACTTACCTTAATCATTGACGACAAAATACCCTCTTAAAGCTCCCTAAAAATTGCCCATGCCATGGAGAAATGAGATAGAAATGCTTTAAAACAAGGTTCTGCCTCCAGCGCTTTCCGCTTTTGCGGTCCAGGGACCGCTTTTGCGGAAATGCAAGCCGTTTATGCGGTCTCTCAAATCACCCGACCAACCGCTTCTGGGGTCTACCCATCGCAGAAGCAATTTCGCTTCTGCAGAACAAAATCCGCTTCTGCGGTTCCTGGCCAAACGTCCACTTTCCGCTTCTGCGTCTCCCAAGCCGCTTCTGCGTTTCCGCTTCAGCGGCTCCAAAATCGCAGAAGCGAAAATACCAGAAGCAGCAGACCTAAAATTTCATAAGTCCAAAAACTCTCCGTTTGGCCACCCGAACTCACCCCGAGGCCCCCAAGACCTCAACCAAACCTACCAACCAATCCCAAAACACATTACAGACTTGCTCGAGGCCTCGAATCATAACAAACAACACCAAAATCACGAATTACACCATGATTCAAGCTTTATGGACTTGAACTTTCCAACTTCTACTTCCGATGTTTTAAACCTATCAAATCACATCCGATTGATTTCAAATTTTGCACACAAGTCATATTTGACATTACGGACCTACTCCAACTTTTGGAATTGGATTCCGGCCCCGATATAAAAAAGTCAACCTCCGGTCAAATTTCTCAAAACCCTTAATAATTATGCATCAACAAAACCTTAATATAACGACTGGTCGGGTCGTTATATAGAATCAACAATTATGCATTTAGCATCAAAATCATGAAATCACTTAAGAATATTAAAATTTTCCATTTTCTCAAATAATATCCGATTCACGTCATTTCAAGTCTGTTTCTTACCAAATTTCAAAGGCTCGACGCAAATCATATATAAGACATGTACTAGGCTCCGGAACAAAAATACGATCCTGATACCAATGGTTTCATACATAATTTCTTTTCTTTATGACATAATTAATTCAGCAAAATAATTTATTTCAAAAATTCATTTCTCACGCTTGGGACCTCGAAATTCGATTCAGGGCATACAACCCAGTCTGATATTTTCCTATAGACCCTCCGGGACAGTCAAATCACGGGTCCGGGTTCATTTACCAAAATGTTGACGGAAGTCAATTTAAATTTATTTTAAAGTCAAAATTCATTATTTTTCACATATTTTCACATAATGGCTTTCCGTCTATGTGCACGGACTGCGCACGCAAATCAAGGTGAGACAGAAAGAGGTTTTTAAGACCTCAAACTTCTTCCACTGTTGTTGTAGGCAATCTTTGCTGAAGGCAAAAACTGATCCCATGAGCCTCCAAAGTCAATGACACAAGCTCGTAGCATATCCTCCAAAATATGAATGGTCCGCTTGGACTGCCCATCCATTTGAGTATGAAACGTCGTGCTCAACTCAACCCATGTGCCAAACTCTCACTGAACTGCTCTCCAGAAATGTGAGGTAAACTACGTACCTCTGTTCAAAATGATAGACGGGCACACCATGAAGACAAACAAACTCCCGGATATAGATCTCAGCTAACCTCTTAGACGAATAGGAGACTGCCACAGGAATGAAATGTGTTGACTTGGTCAGCCAATCAACAATAACCCACACTGCATCGAACATCCTCTGAGTCCATGGGAGTCCAACAATGAAGTCCGTAGTGACACACTCCTACTTCCACTCAGGAATCTCAATCTTCTTAAACAAACCACCGGGCCTCTAATATACATACTTAACCTGCTGACAGTTCAAACACCGAGCCACATATGCAACAATATCCTTTTTCATTCACCTCCACCAATAATGTTGTCACAAATCCTGATACATCTTCGTGACGCCCAGATGAATAGAGTACCGGGAATTATGGGCCTCATCTAAAATCAACTCCCGGAGCCCATCCACATTAGGCACACAAAATCGACCCTACAATCTCAAAACTCTATCATCTCCTTAGGTAACCTGCTTGGCACCCTCGTGCTACACTGTGTCTATGAGCACGCACAAATGAGGATCATCATACTGCCAATCTCGGATACGCTCCAATAAAGAAGAACGAGTGACTGTGCAAGCTAACATACAACTGGGCTCAGAAACATCCAACCTCACGAACTGATTGGCCAAAGCCTGAACATCCAAAGCAAGCGGTCTCTCGCCAACCGGAATATTAGCAAGACTGCCCATATTGGCTGACTTCCTACTCAAAGCATTGGCCACCACATTTTCCTTTACCGGATGATATAAGATGGTGATATCGTAGTCCTTTAATAGCTCCAACCACCTTATCTGCCTCAAATTTAGGTCCTTCTGCTTGAACAAATATTTCAGACTCTTGTGATTCGTGAATGTCACACCTCCTTTTTACTTACACCCGTGAGGGCGTAAAGAAGTTTTTCCAATTAAAGGACAATCGAAATGGGATTTGTTTATTGAGATTCAGAGTCGCCACTTGGGAGATTAATGGTGTCCCAAGTCACTGGTTAAATCCCCAATCGAGGAAATTATTGACTCAGTTTAACAGTCCGCGATCCAGAAATCCTAGTAAGGGATTTTGTTAATCCGGGAGAAGGTGTTAGGCATTCTCGGGTTCCGTGTTTCTAGCACGGTCGCTCAACTGTCATATTTAGCTTATTTATTTGATTTTAGTACATGTTTGAACCTATGAGATTTTAAATTTGAACCGCTTTTATTATTATTATTTTAAGAGAATTGCAACATCGTGAAAACATATCTCGCACCGCGTCACATAAATGCACCCGCGATGTTTGACACATTTCGGCGTCGTTGAGATTTGGATTTGGGTCACATAAATGTGCACCCGTATTTAGGAATGTAAAATTATTTAAATAATGGACTTAAAGCAACTAACATGTTATTATCTTTGGGGAAAGCCGTAAAATTTTCTAAACGGCCCGTCCTGAATTCTAAGTATTTAATATAGACATTTAAAGAGGGCCCCGCAATTTATGTGTTTTGTTTAGCGAGGCTCATCTCATTTTTATTTTAAGGCCAACCTAAAGATGAACTACTATTATCTAACGGTGATTATCTCTAAAATTGGATCTTAATTCACTTGAACTAAAGTCAGATCTTAGTTCACTTGCACTATAAATTGAAGACCTAACTCTGATGTTCAAACCCCAACACATGCACAAATGGGGAGCAGATTAGAACTGAAATGGGCTACGCGTTAGCAGAGCTGTGGCGTAATATATTCGAAAGCAGGCTATCCAACCTGGGTATACTGGCAGGCCCAAACCAACACTGAGCCTTAATTAGATGTCGCAACTACTGGACCCAATTTGTATTGCATTCCATGATTTTTGTAACAACGAAACAATGCACTTTCATTCCAAATCAACTATTACTATTCTCTTAAACTCAAATTCTCATGCTCAAATTGCATTTAAACTAATGAGTTCCTACAACATTTTAGAAAAAAGCAGCAACTAAACTAAAGTGATCACTAACTAAATTGAAATATCAAACTCAAGTAAATTTAACAGGTTTAAACGTTTATTCCCTGAGTTCAAAACCAGAAATGCTCAAACTAAAACTAAACTTATTTGTTAAATCTAAACGTAACGTTGTCCTATTCTATTTCGATATTGATTCTAAAAAAACAACTTCAAGTTCTTAGCACCTTCTGACTTTAAACCTTCAAACTAACCTGCTAACATTTCTACTAATCATGAAAACTGATCTCAAATCAGCCAGCCATTACACCAAAGAATTTGTAAAATGATATGAGAAAATGCAAATGATCTAATATAGTTCATACAATCTCATTAACACAGTTATTCTAGAATACAAATGACTATAAATGTGAACTACATCAATACTAAGGGAGAGTAGAGGATAATAGCAGAAACTCGCACTTCATTTTTCTTCCAATGTGAACCATTCATTTGACTCAATTTTGTATCATTTGAGATTGAGAAATACCTGGAAGTTGAAATTCAATAAGACGAAAGAGGAATCAACAGTAGCAAACGAGCAACAGTTAAACAGCAGATTTCAATTCCAAAACCTAGGAAATATTTTAACACTAAATCAGCCAGTATACCAACCCAAAAATACTTGAATAGCACCACACAAACTCGAAATAAACCCATAAATACCCTCTGAAACTTCAGCAATCAAAACACCACTCAAACTAGCTTAATTGGGTATGTGTTCTAGACTGTGTAACCGAGCGAACAACTTGAGTCGAGGAGGGGGCTACGTACCGGGAACCAAAAGGCCATCCGTCTTAGTAACTTGTCCGAGCCTCTTTCTTACTTCAAGGTATGACACTAACAGAATAGGGAGTCTCAACCAGTAAGAACATCCCCAGAGGTGAGAAGAGAAGGGTTTCGGCACAGTTTATATACAGTTCAGATAATATCAAAGCGGTAAAGCATTTAGCACATTTAGCAAGAAAACATGTAGGAAAATCAGATTAAGCCAAATATAACAATTATTCTAAGCTCGAATTCTTAAACCCTGAATCGAAGTTCTGGGTTTATATCCCCAGCAGAGTCGCCAGAGCTGTCACACCTCCTTTTTACTTACACCCGTGAGGGCGTAAAAGAGTTTTTCTAATTAAAGGATAATCGAAACGGGATTTGTTTATTGAGATACAGAGTCTCCACTTAGGAGATTAATGGTGTCCCAAGTCAATGGTTGAATCCCGAATCGAGGAAATTATTGACTCTGTTTAACAGTCCGCGATCCAGAAATCCGAGTAAGGAATTATGTTAACCCGGAAGAAGGTGTTAGGCATTCCCGGGTTCCGTGGTTCTAGCACGGTCGCTCAACTGTCATATTTAGCTTATTATTTGATTTTAGTATATGTTTGAACCTATGTGCTTTTAACTTTGAACCGCTTTTATTAATATTATTTTAAGAGAATTGCAACGCCGTGAAAACATATCTCGCACCGCGTCACATAAATGCACCCGCGATTTTTGACACATTTCGACTTCGTTGAGATTTGGATTTGGGTCACATAAATGTGCACCCATATTTAGGAAGGTAAAATTATTTAAGTAACGGAATTAAAGCAACTAACGCGTTATTATCTTTGGGAAATGCCGTGAAATTCGCTAAACGGCCCGTCCCGAATTCTAAGTATTTAATATAGATATTTAAAGAGGGCCCCGCAATTTATGTGTTTTGTTTAGCGAGGCTCATCTCATTTTTATTTTAAGGCCAACCTAAAGATGAACTACTATTATCTAACGGTGATTATCTCTAAAATCGAGTCTTAATTCACTTGTACTAAAGTCAGGTCTTAGTTCACTTGCACTATAAATTGAAGACCTAACTCTGATGTTCAAACCCCAACACATACACAAATGGGAAAGGATTAGAACTGAAACGGGCTACGTGTTAGCAGAGTTGTGGCCTAAAATATTCGAAAGCAAGTTGTCCAGCCTGGGTATACTGGCAGGCCCAAACCAACACTGGGCCTTAATTAGATTTTGCAACTACTGGACCCAATTCGTATTGCATTCCATGATTTTTGTAACAGCGAAACAATACAATTTCATTCCAAATCAACGATTACTATTCTATTAAACTCAAATTCTCATGCTCAAATTGCGTCTAAACTAATGAATTCCTACAACATTTTAGAAAAAGCAGTAACTAAACTAAAGTGATCACTAACTAAATTGAAATATCAAACTCAAATAAATTTAACAGGTTTAAACGTTTATTCCCTGAGTTTAAAACCAGAAATGCTGAAATTAAAACTGAACTTATTTGTTAAATCTAAACCTAACGTTGTCCTATTGTATTTCGATATTGATTCTAAAAAACAGATTCAAGTTCTTATCACGTTCTGACTTTAAACCTTCAAACTAACGTGCTACCATTTCTACTAATCATGAAAATTGATCTCAAATCAGTGAGCCATTACAACAAAGCATTTGTAGAATGATATGAGAAAATGCAAATGATCTAATATAGTTCATACAATCTCATTAACACAGTTATTCTAGAATACAAATGACTATAAATGTGAACTACATCAATACTAAGGGAGAGTAGAGGAGAATAGCAGAAGCTCGCACTTCATTTCTCTTCCAATGTGAACCATACATTTGACTCAATTTTGTATCATTTGAGATTGAGAAATACCTGGAAGTTGAAATTCAATAAGGCGAAAGAGGAATCACCAGTAGCAAACAAGCAGCAGTTAAACAATAGATTTCAATTCCAAAACCCAGGAAATGTTTTAACACTAAATCAGCCAGTCAACCAACCCAAAAATACTTGAATAGCACCACACAAACTCGAAATAAACCCAGAAATACCCTCTGAAACTTCAGCAATCAAAACACCACTCAAACTAGCTTAATTGGACTCAAAATCACTCAAAATTAGTCTTGTAAACATCTAAAACCTTAGCCATCAGATTGTGAACTAGAAGATGTGGATTGATTAACTAGAACTCGAAATTAACCTAAAGCTTTTAAATGGAACAATGTTTTTTTGATTTTTTGAAGATTTTGTGTTGTTTTTGGGTTTTTTTTTGAAGAACTAGATCTAGAATTTGGATTTGAAATTCAAACTTGGAAACCCAGATTTTCAGAGAAGGGATTTTGGGGGGAATTTAGAGGCTCAAAACTTGTGAATGAAGGCAAAGGGGATTGCCTTTTATAGGCAAGGATGAGGGCAGCCCACAAATTTTCTATTTTCCTTTTAGTCCTTATTTTATTTCCAGATTAGTCCTCTACTTATTAGCTTGTTTCTCAAGTTAACATCCTAACTATCTGAAATTAGAACTAAAGTCATATTCTAGAAGATTATAGAGAATTCTAGTTGTAACTACAACACTCTTATGCATTTCTAAGTACCAAACTACCCGTGAATTTGTTTGGAAATTACAACCCTAAGTCAAAATCAACCTATCCCTTTGATCAACCTATGGTCAATTAACTAATCCAAAGCAGCTATAACCAAACGACTATACTAATACGGTCCTAATAATCAAACCTAAGTAGTCTAGGCTGAAATCAGTCCTAATCAAATTAACTCAACAACATCGACAGAAATCCAAACTAATTAAACACTGAATGGAAACAATGACTGAACTATACTAAGGAAGACTATGAGAATACATTTAACTATGAGCAAAATTAAACTGACCGACTCAACACTAGAATCAAGCCCACATTTATACTAAACCAAATCAGAAAAAAATAGGGGAAATATCTACTAATAATCAAAAACAATTAAACTAAATCTTATTCTTAACTAAAACAGACTGAGATGAACCATGAAATCAAAACAGAACCTAAACTAAGATAACAGGATCAAAATCATGTTTAAACTAAATTAAACAAACATAAGACATATTCAATCATAAACACAGTTTATATCAACAGAATCAGAAATCAAACCAAATTAAAAAAAATATAAACTAACAAAATCAGAAACTAAAAGAATACTTACTGATTTCAAAATTTAAACTCGCCTAAATTTTAACTTGTTATTGTTATGCGTCTATTTGGACACTCGATATTAGCTGAAATCAACCTGAGCCTTTGAAAACCCAACAAAGGTCCAGAACCTTTGAACCCTAGATCCATCACTTTGAAAGTTCTGAATGGATTTGGGAACAATAACTTGGAGTTTGGGTGGCGGCGGCGCCACCAAAGCCCAAAGGCGGCGGCTAGGGATAGGGAATTTGGGGGTGTTTCAACATGTTTCGAGGGGGAATTGTGAGCATGTGATTTTTTCCCTATATGAATTATTCCCAAAAATTCAAACAAAATAATTTCTTTCATTATTTTGAAATTTTGTAAATTTTTGTGCTATTTTCTGTTAATTGTTTATATTTTATTTGTGCGTTTTAATTCATATAAAAAATACATCTGTCATATGCATTTAGGGTTTAATTTCACATTTTAGGACTAACTAGAAAATTAATTGTTTCATAAAAAGGAAAAAATCAAAAGTATAGTTTAATTTTGGTTTTGATTTTTGAGTAGTTTTGTGTAAATTTGTTGTTTTAATTGTCATTTTGGGGTTTAATTAGGTTTCTTTTAACTTTAGGAATTAATCTAAACTTTTGTTAGTTCCAAACTAAAAGAAGTCAAAATAAATAGAGGAAAAGAAAAGAAAATAGCAAAATGTTCCTTTTGCATTTTTAGTTTTAATTTGTCTTAGTTTGTGTTTAATTAGGTATTAGTGTATTTGGGAACTAAATAATAATTTTAGAAGTCAATGTGGGTTTTTATTTTTGAATTTTGCATTTAATAAAATCAGAAAAAATATAAAATAAAAAAAAGAAAAGAGAAAACAATAAAAATAAAAAAAAATTAAGAAAAGAGGCTGCCCACGAATGGGGCTGTTAATTTCAGCCCAGAACTAATACACCCCCAGACCAGCCCAAATGCCCAAACCCGGCCTGCCCCCTTTAAAGCAAAACGGGGTCGTGTTTGATTGGTTAAATTTCAGCCGTCTAGGATTTTTAATCCAACGGCTGGGAAGTGGGGTCCTCTTGATACTTAACTGTCTGAACCATGTCACCCCATGTATCGTGTCTCTCAATACACCAAAAGACCAGACCCTGTAACGCCGCCTCGCGCCGCCGCCGGAAATCGTCTCACGGCGGCGGCCAGTCCCCAAACACTATCAAAATAACACCCCTTGCTCCTCTCATTCACCTCTTTACAAATCCATGACTAATTTCCCTCGAATCCCACCTAAACATGTCGGATATAGGATCGAAGTTTTCCGGCCAAAACCCAAAATTCTCCAAACCGCCTCAAATTTACACCATACATTCCTCTCACCTCCCTCTTCCTAAACCCTCATCCAGTTTCCCTCGAATCTGTCCATAATTGCTCGAATATTAGTTTGAAGTTTTCGGACCAATACCCTACCTTCCCAAAATTCATTAAATCGATGCCACAGGGCCTTTTCACTCTCCTCATGAAGAATCCACTGTCAATAACGCTCAAATTTCATTGGAATCGTCTGAATCTTAAAATATGAAAAATGACTGGTGAGTCTTCTTAATTGTTTCATTTGTGTCACTTCATATCGGGTTCAAACCAGTTGAGTCTAATCTTCTTCTGTCTCATCTAATCTGTTTCTCTTGATTCTGTGTTGCCTTCATGTTCATTAAGTTGTGCCTGATTATTATTTGCCTATTTCTCTTAGTTTTTAGGTGTTTAATTGTTATTGGTTCCTACTGATAGCATGTTCTAGTTTAAGTTTGTTCATTTTTTATTTTTTCTGTTTAAGTGATGACATGGTATTAGTTTTCAATTAGGGGTCTAGTGGTTCAAAGTTGATTTGAGTTTAAAACTGGAATTGTTTGAATGTTATAGGAGCTGTAGTTTGATTAGTTTAATAATATGATTAAAATTTCTGCCTATGCTTGGTTCTATCATTTGTTTATTAGTGTTTGAGTACTTTTTATAATTGATTCTGTTTTGATATCGTTCATAGATAATGGTAGTGGTAATCCAGAATTTAGTAGTGGTTTTAGTACTTCTTTTTGGTTGATATTAACTGGTTGTAGTGAGTTCAGATTAGTTTAGTTAGGTTAATCAATAATTGTTAATATTACTTTAGTTCAGTGCTCAGATTCAATTAGCTGCTATAATTAGACAAATTGGTCTGTAGTTGGTAGTTTTAATTGGGGTAGAAAGGGGTGGGAGTGTGTTTAGATCAATTTGTTAATTCCAGGGCTAAGGTAAGGGCAGTAAGGGTAATGCACTGGAGGAATCTGATAGTAACTGAATGTAGAAGCTGCTAGAAGCGCCTAGAAGGGGTGGTAATTGATATTTCAAAGTCATATTATTGTGAATTGAGTAACAAGTCAATAACTAAGGGATTATGTGGGTAAAACTGAAATATAAAAGAGGGACTAAAAAGGAAAATAGGAAATTTGAGGCTTGCCCTCATTTGTGCCTATAAAATGGCATGCTCTTTGCCTTCACTCACAATTTTGGGAGCTCTAGAATTCCCCCCAAAAAGTGCTCTCTAGTTTTCAGATCTGAATTTGAAATTCAACATTCAAAAAATCAAAAACACTAGAAAACCTTCAAAAATCCAAAAAAAAAAATATAATGTTCCATTGTTAAACCTTAGGTTAGTTTCAAGTTTTAGTTATGGATTCACATTTTCTAGTTTGATCTTTGGTTGCTGAAGTTCAGAGGTTCATTTCGAGTGATTTTGGGTCTAATTAAGTTGGTTTTTGGTTGAGTTTTGCTCTGCTGAAGTTTCAGAAGTATTTTGAGTTCAATTTTGAGTCTATTTGGGTGCATTTTAGTGGGTTTAGGTTGTATTAAACTGGTTTTGGCTATTTACATTGGTGTTCTTCTTCTGTTCATTGCTGGGTAGTTGTGGCCTTTTGAATTGAAAATTGACTCAGTTCTCTGGATTTCAACCGCTGTTCGTTTGTTTCCGCTGCTGACCTCTCCTTTTCTTATTTCATTTCAATTGCCAGGTACATACTTTGATCCTAAATATCATGTGAATCCTCAGTTGAGAATGAATTGAAATGGAAGCGTAGTTTAATTCCCAGCTGTTCAATGTTTCAGTGTAACTCATGATAATAACTTTGGATTGTTTTTAATTTGTGGATTGTTGAACTTATTCATACGAGCATGTGAATTCCGTAGTCAACAATTTTAATTTGGCTTAGTTTGTGTTACTGGTATAGGGTAGGGTAGTGTAGTGTAGCTTAATTGGTTTTCAGTAGTTATAGAAAAAACAAGTTCAAATAGTTTTCTATTTCAATATGCTAATTCAATGTGGCCAAATTCTGAAATCATGAGTCATTTTGGGTGAATAACGTTAGTTTGAATAGAATACTGAATAATGTTAGTGAATAATGTTAGTTCTTAATGTTAATTCTTAAGCATTAGATTTGTTTCAAGTAGTTATAAAGACAGTTTCATGTGGTGAACTCGATCCATGTTTCCAGTTTAGTCTTAACCTTTAGGAACCTTTAGGAACTCACTAGTAGTCAATGAATAAATTTGAGAGTGAAATCAAAATTCAAATGATCAGCGTCTCATTAATTTGAATAACTGCGTATTGTTTTTCCTTGTTACAATTGTTGAAAGCACTTGGATCAATTTATATTAACCTCCGTATGCATTGGGCCTAATCCGTCTGGTTTGCAATCAACCTGTTTTCAGGCCATTTGCCTTAACACCTTATCAGGCGACCTTGCACTCGGGCCCAAGCTACAGCTGACCTTCCTTTTTTGCACCTGGGTTATGGTCTTGCCATATGGGCTGCGTTCAAGCCCAAAATGATTAAGGACATGAATTCATACGAGCTCATGGACCCAAACGTAATAACTATTAGGTAATATTAAGTAATTAGGACTTTTTCTTTATTATTAGAGATAAATAAAAATAGAACATCATAGCTGCTTTAGGTTTGCCCTTTAATTAATAAAGAGAGATGAGCCTCGCTAGACAAAGCACATAAATTGCAGGGCCTCTTTAAATAGCTATATTAAAATACTTATAATCCAGGATGGGTCGTTTAGTAAATTTTACGGCTTTTCCCGAAGATAATAATGCGTTAGTCTCTCTAGGCGCGTATTTTAATAACATTACATTCCTAAATTAGGGTGCACATTTATGTGACCCAAATCCAAGTCCCAACGAAGTTAAAATATGTCAAAAACCACGGGTCATTTATGTGACGTGGTTCGAGACATATTTTAATGATGTTGCAATTATCTTTAAAAATATGAATAAAAGCGGTTAAAAAGTTAAAATTTGCACATAGGTTCATTATTGTTTAAAATCAGATAATTAAGCCAAATATGACAGTTGAGCGACCGTGCTAGAACCACGGAACCCGGGAATGCCTAACACCTTCTCCCGGGTTAACAGAATTCCTTACTCGGATTTTTGGTTTGCGGACTGTTAAACAGCTCCGGCGACTCTGCTGGGAAAACAAACCTAGAACTTCGGTTTAGGGTTTAAGAATTCGAGCTTAAAATAATTGTTATGTTTGGCTTTATCTGATTTTCCTACATATTTCCTACTAACTGTGCCTAATGCTTTACCGCTTTGATGTTATCTGAATTGTATATAAACTGTGCCGAAACCCTTCTTTTCTCACCTCCGGGGTTGTGCTTACTGGTTGAGACTCCCTATTCATTTAGTGTCATACCCTGAAATAAGAAAGAGGCTCGGACAAGTTACTAAGCCGGACGATCTTGCGGGTCCCCGGTACGTAGCCCTCTCCTCGACTCGAGTTGTCCGCTCGGGTACACAGTCTAGGACACATACCTAGGTTTTGAACCTAGAATAACTTGACTTCATTCTGAATCCCTAGTAGGCACGCTTATTTGCATCACGTGCATTTGCCATAGGGGACTCAACATAGGGGTTGGGTCCGTCTAGGACAGGTAACCTGAAATGAAAAGACCATCCTGATGCATCTTACGTGTTGCGTGTGCATTTATTTGTCTCGGACTTGCATGCTGACCGGCTTTGGAGTATTTGGGAAAACTTAGAATGAAAAAAATAAAGAAAGATATAAATAGCAGTATAGAGAGTTAATTACCTGTTCTAGAAAAACAACCAATGTCAAAATAGTGTCGAAACTTTACCGAATTTTGAGAAAAATGAAAAAAAAAAGGCAAAAGAAAATTTGTTTTCAAAAATGGTTTGGTTTATTAGTCAAGAAAAAGAAAAAAAACTAAAGAGTTTTATTTTCAAATAGTTTGTTGAAAAAGAAAATATAAAAAGAGTATTATTTTCCGAAATAGTATATTTGTCAATGAAAAAGAGTCTTGTTTTCGAAAGTAGTTAGTTTTATTGGCCCGAACTACGCAGGTTTGATTCTCACCGGATGTAAGATACGTAGGCAACCCTCATCGGGTCCAACCACCCCTTTTGCAAAAATAACCGAAAATACCAAAATTTTAATTTTTATCCAGTAAGTCGGGTGACGCCATTCTTATTTTAAAATAAGCCGAATGTCCCCAAAAGGGCACCGGAAGGCTGTTTTTGCAAGAACAACTACCATGAGTCATTTTGAAATGGTTTGCGGGCACATCCTTCAAATCTCCCTTTCGGAAGTGTTGAAAGGCCGTTTTCGCAAAACTGAGTCTTTGTTTTCTTAAATAAAACTTTTTAAAAATAGCCACTTTGCTTTTTAAGTCAAAATAAGCCATTACATGGCCAGTTTTCTGGTCACAGCTGACATTGAAACCTTCTCAGTCTTGCGCAGGCCTGCGGCGATGCCGAGTGATTACCCGCGGGCCCTAGGATGTGAAGCTTTGATGTGCTCTTAATCTAGTTTTAATCATCGAGTATGTTTATAGTCTCCTTTTAAAGAAAACAAGTAACCTAGTAATCAGAGTTTTCTTAATGGAAATTTGAAAAACAAATCCCAAAAAAAAAAAAGGGGAAAGGCAAGAAACAAACAATGGACAATAAGAGGGTATAGCGAGAGGTTGAAGCACAGAACATGCACACCAAATAAAGGAAAAGAAAGTCAGGATGACGCACACAGCCAAGCAAAGGCACAATAGAAAACCGTTAACTGCTTAGGTGCATTCATTCCCCAAAAGGGCGGCTATCTATTTCTTAATGCTATAACCACTAACAAAGTTGTTGTTGATGATGAGTCCAGGCAGTTGGCACCCTGGCAACCCATTCCTACAACACCCGGTTAAAAAACAAACTAAACATGACAGGCCAAAAATCAGATACCAGTATCGTGGACCCATCAAAAGAGGTAGAAGCAGTGGATGTCAAAGCAATGAGGGAAGAGATGTATAAGTTGAGGCAGCAGATGGTCGAGATGCATCAGGACTGGGCTAAGGGTCAGCCATCACCAGTTTATCCCGCCAATCCAGCATATATCCCACCATTGGCTCAGTCTGAGGAGCCTCCTACTGTGAATTCATCTCCAGCTTTCCCTTTCTACCAACAGAATTATGGCACCACCTCCTATCCTCCCCAAGCTCCACCACCCAAACAAAACCTTTCTCCACCAATGACCCCTGTCTTTGTGGCACCTCCACCTGCCACATTGCAAAGATCTTCTAGTGAGCGATTGTTTCAAACTCACGACAGCCAGTGTTACCCTCCTAAGCCTACCTTTAAAGATCCTGAGCCATATTCCTACACCCCTCACTTTGAGATCCCAGTGGAAATTGACAAGCCGCTTAAGAATCTGGAACAGGAAGAGATGTTTTAAAAAGTAAAAAGCCAGGAGCAATCCTTCAGGAACATGCAAGGATTGGGTGGCCAAGTCAGTATGGCCTAAAAGGATTTGCGCTTGTTTCCTGATGTACAGTTTCCAGCGGGGTTCGGCGTACTTTAGTCAAAGTCTCAGTGGTGCGGCCTCGAAATGGTACACGCGACAGGATCATGCCCGATGGTACACGTGGGATGATTTGGCCCAAGCATTTGCGTGCCACTTTCAGTACAATCTCAAAATTGTCCTGGACCGTCTGTCACTGAATAAAATTGAGAAGAAGCCCGGGGAAAGCTTCAGAGAGTACGGTTTCCAGTGGAGAGAACAGGCGGCAAGAGTGGATTCTCCCATGAAAGAGAACGAGATGGTCGATTACTTCTTACAGGATTTGGAGCCCACCTATTATGTCATTTGGTGTTAGCAGTGGGAAAAACTTTCAACGAGGTAGTGAAAATAGGAAGCATGGTAGAAGAGAGGCTTAAATCCAACAAAATTATGAGATATTTGGCGATCAAGGCAACTACCCAGGCTATCCAGAGCGGTACTAGAGGGGTATTGGGAAAGAAAAAGAAAGAAGATGTGGCGGTAGTAGACTCGAGAACTTGCTTTAGGAGTCCATAACCATATTACCATCAACCTCAACCTCGTCCCCCAACCTACCCCCACACTCCACAACACTATTACCCACCCCATGATCCATACTTCTCTATCCAACATGCCCAAACATACTCCCAACATCCTACCCATGCGCAATGGCGCGCACCCACCCCACAAAAGACTTACCTACCTCCAAGGGCCTACAGGAATCCCCCTGGAGTGGGTTTATGGGCCAGCCAAAATTTCAAGTAAGAGAGGGCACAGAAGCAAGAAACTTTCACCCCTTTGGGAGAGTCATATGCAGACTTGTTTGAGAAACTAAAGCATTATAACCTGATTGCACCGATTCCTCGGAATCATGTGGACAAGCATGAAAGAAGCTTTGACCCTTCTAAAAGGTGTGGATACCATTTCAATGCCCAGGGGAACGATGTCGAAAGTCGCCGGGATTTGAAAAGAGAGATAGAAAGAATGATTCAGGAAGCGATAATTGCGGTCCAGGACAGTGCCACCCAGAACATTGCACAGAATCCTTTGCCTGCACATGATGATGCACATTTTGTGGGGAAGATCCATGGCGACATGGAGTATGAGAATCCTCTCGGAAACTCGTTGAATGAAGCCAATGATATTGAAATTGGTGAAGGTCCCAGAAATTTTGATGGGCAATTCAGTGGCTAAGGTGTCAATTTGGTGATTGGAAAGACGCTCCAACTCTTGGTTAGCTAGAGTGGAGTTTTGGTGGTTTATTTTGTTGTCATTTCTATTGTTTGGGTTATTTTCAGGGTTGTAATCCGGATATTGTCTTGTGACTCAAACCCTTCTATCTTTTCAATTTGTCGTAATAGCTTGTTTAGTGTTGTCTAGGTTTATTTGTTTGTTCTGTTGTTTAAACCCTTTCACCGTCAGTCTAATGCAATTTTCTGTTCCTACCATTTCTAGTCATTTTGTTTAGTTTTCTTCTCCTTTTACAGTTCTTTTCATGCTGGTTCTAGTGACATGACATGCACGAATAATTCTAGGCCTGGTCTTAAAAGTCAAGTTTGGTCATGAAGCAATGGAACAATTTTGAAGATGATAGGGACATTTGAGGGAAATAAGTAAAGGCACTTTGAGATCATTTAAAGCCCGAACCATGTGAAACTGGGGCATATAGAACATAAAGAAACCCTAAAGTAAAGTTTGCCAAATTTTCAGGGGTCGTTCGTGGTAAGGAGAGTAAGAGTATTGTCCAATGGTGCTTTGTATTCAACAGATGTAGAAGGTCACCAAGTCTGGTACAATCAAAAGATGTTGCAAATGTTTTCCTTGGGTTGTTTAATTGTGTTGTTTGTACTTGTCATGTTTTGAAGATTGGAATGACGAAGGCATTTTGTTCTTCTATCTAAACATTTATCCCTCGTTACCCCTTTGAGCCTATTTATTTTTTTTCATACCCCTCTTTCGGAATTAATAGTAAAGATCTGAAATGAAAAGAGAGAGAAGGAAAAGAAGAAGAAAAGAAAAAAAAACAAAACAACAAAAGAGAAAAGAAAGGAAAAGGAAAAAAGAAAAGAAAGAGAAAAATAGCAACAACAAAAGTAGTCCTAAACAACGTTTGACTTGATCTCGAAAGAGTACGTAGGCAGCCTCTATGAGGTTCAGTCACACCAAAATAAAATCCAAAAGTCCCCCAAGAAAGAAACTGGGGCAGAAGCTGTGTTGTTGTAAGAAATATGATTCCGAAAGTTGTTATTTTGAACACATGTTGAACTGTTTCGAGCCTTTTATACCTTTCTTTCTAACCCCATCCAAAAGTCTGCATTACGGTCCAAAGAAAGACCTTTCGATAAATCTTCAAAAAGTGCCAATATGTGCAAGTAAAAGTGATTCATGTCAGGGGCAACACTCCGGTACAAGAAAAAAATGATGAAAATGAAAGAGTCTTATTGGTGAAAATCCTCCCGGGCACCGTAAGATGCCGTGAGTTGAGAGAAATCAAAATGAGAGAGTCTTATTGGTGAAAACCCTCGCGGGCACCGTAAGATGACGTGAGTTGAGAGAAATCAAAATGAGAGAGTCTTATTGGTGAAAACCCTCGCGGGCACCGTAAGACGCCGTAAGTTGAGAGAAATCAAAATGAGAGAGTCTTATTGGTGAAAACCCTCACGGACACCGTAAGGCAAAGTGAGTTGAGAGAAAACCAAAATGAAAGAGGCTTGATGGTGAAAACCCTACGGGCGCCACACGTCGAATAAGGACTGTGACTCAGATCGGGCAAGCCAAGCATTGAAGACCAGTTTCGCGGCGAAAAGGTGCAACAAGAGCTAAACATCAGATTTGCTAAATAGAATAGGTTGTAAGTGCATTTCAAGGTCATTAGAGTCGGTATCCACATCCGATATGTTTCTAATTTGTAGTTTTTTGTTAGGAATCATCTCTTTCATTGTCCTCCTACTATATTCCTTTTTTCCTGTTTACTTCCTCCTCGTGAGTCTGTTTGGTCATAACAAGTGAGAAATGACTTCAAAATCTGCCACAAAGCTTTCTAATTAAACAAAATGGGATCTGGTGAACACATTAAGGCGTCAAGTCAGGAGAAAACAGCAAGCATACTGAGTTGGCAACAATCAACATGCTTTGGGATCCTTGTGAAATGCAAAGGCTTGGTATACATCAATTCATGAACGATGTCACAAATGAAGGGTCAGAGCGAACAGACCAAAGGTATTTCCTGTGATAAGCTTGATAAAAGGGTGTTAAACCTGTCACGAGCAAGACTTTCCAAGCAGAAGTCAAAGTTATCATAGCCAATAGTGGAGCTGTAGACCTCAAGGACCGGACCAGGGGTTGGAGTTAAGAAAGAACATCTTGAGTGGGTGGCAATTGACGTGCTTTGGGATTCGCGTGAAATACAAGGGTTTGGTACGTCTAAATTCAGGAACCATGCAACAGATGGAGGGTGTTTGGTGAACGGATCAGAGGTATTCTCCATGTCAAGGTTAGCAAAGAAAGTGGTTAGTCAATAAACAAGCAAGATCTTCGAATGGAATCAGTTATCATGACAAGTGAAGGAGCAATAAACTTCAAGGCCGAAGCTAGTGTCTAAGCCGAGAAAGAACATCATACACACGGAGTGGAGGCAATAGACGTGCTTTGGAATTCGTATGAGACATAAAGGTTGAGAGATGCCAGTTCATGCAATGCAACAAATGGAGGATATCGGGCCGCCTTCAAAGTTCAAGGCCACAAACTAACCACCATATTTTAAACTCATAAGTTTTCTTTGTTCGAAATAGGAACAAAGCAGTGCAAGAAAGTTGGTTCAACATTAAGGAAAAAAATAGAAAGAAAAAGAAAAGGAAGAAGAGGAGGGCCGACAAAATGGAAGTTTCTCAAATCTCTGCCCTTGCCGGTCTTGCTAGTGTGCATAAAATGATGCCATTGCTTTTAACAATTTTTCCTCCTAAGATAAAAGTCATAGTCTGAAGGATTTTCCTCTAGATCAAAATCTTAGTTTGATGAATCTTTCTCCTAAGGTAGATACCCTAGTCCGAGGAACCTGCTCCTAGGATCAACATCTTAGTCTGATGAATCTTTCTCCTACGATAGAAAACCTAGTCTGATGAACTTTCTCCTAGGATCAAAATATTAGTCTGATGAATCTTTCTCCTAAGATAGAAACCCTAGTCTGAGGAGCCTTCTCCTAGGATCAAAATCTTAGTTTGATGAATCTTTCTCCTAAGATAACAAAAATGGTCCTAGTCTAATGAACTTTTTCTTGGGATCTACATCTTAGTCTGATGAATCTGTCTCCTAAGATAAGAGACCTAGTCTGACGAACTTTCTCCTAGGATCTAAATCTTAGTCTGATGAATATCTCTCCTAAGATAGAAGACCTAGTCTGATGAATTTTCTCCTAGGATCAAAATCTTAGTCTGATGGATCTTTCTCCTAAGGAAGAAAATCTTAGTCTGATGAATTGTTCTCCTAAGATAGAAAACCTGGTCTGACAAATTTTCTCCTAGGATCGAAATCTTAGTCTGATGAATCTCGCTCCTAAGATAACAAAAGACCTAGTCTGATGAATTTTCTCCTAGGATCAAAATCTTTCATCATTGCATCAATAGCTTAGGATTTACATTTTGGTAACAACTCACAAATCTTCCTAGTGCAAACTGGGGAAGAAAATTTTCTTTGTTTATCTATTTTGTAGCAGTCAGGCGCCCACCTGGATAACAAGGGAATACATTTCAAGTTTCAGC
The DNA here is from genome assembly GCA_026770625.1 of Nicotiana glauca. Taxonomy (NCBI): domain Eukaryota; kingdom Viridiplantae; phylum Streptophyta; class Magnoliopsida; order Solanales; family Solanaceae; genus Nicotiana; species Nicotiana glauca. The sequence continues at coordinate 27,748 of MU726697.1, read as the reverse complement.
AATCAGGCGCCTACCTGGAGAACAAGGGAATACATTTCAAGTTTCAGCAATCAGGCGCCTACCGGGAGAACAAGGGAATACATTTCAAGTTTCAGCAATCAGGCGCCTACCGGGAGAACAAGGGAATACATTTCAAGTTTCAGCAATCAGGCGCCTACCGGGAGAACAAGGGAATACATTTCAAGTTTCAGCAATCAGGCGCCTACCGGGAGAACAAGGGAATACATTTCAAGTTTCAGCAATCAGGCGCCTACCGGGAGAACAAGGGAATACATTTCAAGTTTCAGCAATCAGGCGCCTACCGGGAGAACAAGGGAATACATTTCAAGTTTCAGCAATCAGGCGCCTACCGGGAGAACAAGGGAATACATTTCAAGTTTCAGCAATCAGGCGCCTACCTGGAGAACAAGGGAATACATTTCAAGTTTCAGCAATCAGGCGCCCACCTGGAGAACAAGGTAAGTACAATACAAATTTTAGCCTTCAAGTTTTGATATTTGATAACATGATGTGCTCAGCCACCAGACTCGGACAGAAAATTTTCATTGTTTTTCTATTTTATTGAAAGTCAGGAGCCCACTTGGAGAACAAGGGAATACTTTTCAAGTTTAACAATCAGGAGCCCACCTGGAGAACAAGGGAATACTTTTCAAAGTCCAGCAAACAAGAGCCCACCTGGAGAACAAGGGAATACTTTTCAAGTTCAGCAATCAGGAGCCCGCCTGAAGAATAGAGGCATATATTTCAAATCTCATCGGTCAAGCATCACTCGGAGGAATGGCAAAACATCTCCGATCACAATTCAAGGCAACAACGCAAGAATTCCGTCGGAAGAATACAAGTTCAAAGCAACACAAGAGCAAGTTCAAAGACATAGATAGGACCTTTTTGTAATTCATAGATCATAGCTAGGCCAGCTTCTTTTTATTTTGACACGGTATAATAAGGAGGTCAGCGAGCACTAGCAGCAGCAACAATAGTGAAATCATAGCTCTTGGTAGTCCCAGCTACCAAACCTTCCCGAACTACACTGACCTGATTCCTTTTTAGCCAAGGATATGTAGGCAACCTCCGAAGCAGTATGCAGTCAACTCTTTCAAAAATGCTTCACACGTAATATTCAAACGGGCAAAAATCGCTCGTTTCCGCTCTCTTATCTTTGCACGAAAACTCTTCATGTTTCCGAGCAAAGAGGGGCAGCTGTGAGCACGTGATTTTTGACCTATATGAATTATTCCCAAAAATTCAAACAAAAAGATTTCCTTCGTTATTTTGCAATTTTGTGAATTTTTGTGTTATTTTCAGTTAATTGTTTGCATTTTGTTTGTGCGTTTTAATTCATATGAAAAATATAAAAAATACATCTGGCATGTGAATTTAAGGTTTAATTTCACATTTTAGCACTAACTAAAAAATTAATTGTTTCATAAAAAGGAAAAAATCAAATTATAGTGTAGTTTGCACTTTTAATTTTGGTTTTGATTTTTGAGTAGTTTTGTGTTAATTGTCATTTTGGAGTTTAATTAGGTTTGTTTTAATTTTAGGAATTAATCTAAACTTTTGTTAGTTCCAAACAAAAAGAAGTCAAAATAAATAGAGGAAAGGAAAAGAAAATAGCAAAATGTTTCTTTTGTATGTTTAGTTTTAATTTGTCTTAGTTTGTGTTAATTTAGGAATTAGTGTATTTGGGAACTGAATAATAATTTTAAAAGTCGATGTGGGTTTTTATTTTTGAATTTGGCATTTAATAAAATCAGAAAAAATATAAAATACAAAAAAAAAGAGAAAGAACAAAAAATGATTAAAAAATAAAAATAAAAAGAAAAGAAAAGAGGCTGCCCAAGAATGGGGCTATTAATTTCAGCCCAGAACTAATACACCCCCAGACTAGCCCAAATGCCCAAACCCGCCCTGCCCCCCTTTAAAGCAAAATGGGGTCGTTTTTGACCGGTTGAATCTCAGTCGTTTAGGATTTTTAATCCAATGACTGGGAAGTGGGGTCCTCTTGATACTTAACTGTCCGAACCGTGCCCCCCCCCCCCCCGCTCATATCGTCTCTCTAAATGCACCCAAAGACCAGACCCTGTAACGCCTCCTTGCACAGCCGCCGGAAATCGTCTCACGGCAGCGGCCAGTCCCCAAACACCACCAAAATAACACCCCTTGCTCCTATCCTTCCCCTGTTTCTAAATCCATGACTAATTTCCCTCGAATCCCACCTAAACTTGTCAAATATTGGATCGAAGTTTTCCGGCCAAGACCCAAAGTTCTCTAAACCGCCTCAAATTTACACCATATAGTCCTCTCACTTCCCTCTTCCTAAACCCTCAGCCAGTTTCCCTCGAATCTGTCCATAATTGCTCGAATATTAGTTTGAAGTTTTCGGACCAAAACCCTAGCTTCCCAAAATTCATCAAATCGATGCCACGGGGCCTCCTCACTCTCCCCATGAAGAATCCACGGTCAATAACGCTCAAATGTCATTGGAATCGTCCGAATCTTAAAATCTAAAAAATGACTGGTGAGTCTTCTTAATTATTTCATTCATCTCACTTCATATCGGGTTCAAACCAGTTGAGTCCAATCTTCTTCTATCTCATCTAATCTGTTTCTCTTGATTCTGTGTTGCCTTCATGTTCATTAAGTTGTGCCTGATTATTATTTGCCTGTTTCTCTTAGTTTTTAGGTGTTTAATTGTTATTGGTTCCTACTGATAGCATGTTCTAGTTTAAGTTTGTTCGTTTTTGATTTTTTCTATTTAAATGATGACTTATGGTATTAGTCTTCAATTAGGGGTCTAGTAGTTCAAAGTTGATTTGAGTTTAAAACTGGAATTGTTTGAATGTCAATTGAGCTGTAGTTTGATTAGTTTAATAATATGATTAAAATTTCTAACTATGCCTGGTTCTATCATTTGTTTATCAGTGTTTGAGTCCTTTTATAATTGATTCTATTTTGATATCGTTCATAGATAATGGTAGTGGTAATCCAGAATTTAGTAGTGGTTTTAGTACTTCTTATTGGTTGATATTAACTGGTTGTAGTGAGTTCGGATTAGTTTAGTTAGATTAATCGGCAGTTGTTGTTAATATTACTTTAGTTCAGTGCTCAGATTCAATTAGTTGTTATAATTAGACAAATTGGGATGTATTTGGTAGTTTTAATTGGGGTAGAAAGGGGTGGGAGTGTGGTTAGATCAATTTGGTAATTCCAGGGCTAAGGTAATGGTAGTAAAGGTAATTCACTAGAGGAATCTGAGAGTAACTGAATGTAACAGCTGCTAGAAGCACCTAGAAGGGGTGGTAATTGATATTTCAAAGTCATATTGTTGTGACTTGAGTAACTAGTCAATAACTAAGGGACGATGTTGGTAAAACTGAAGTTTAAAAGAGGGACTAAAATGGAAAATAGGAAATCTGAGGCTTGCCCTCATTTGTGCCTATGAAATGGCATGCCCTTTGCCTTCACTCACAAGTTTTGGGAGCTCCAAAATTCTCCCCAAAAAGTGCTCTCTAGTTTTCAGATCTGAATTTGAAATTCAATATTCAAAAAATCAAAAACACTAGAAAACCTTCAAAAATCCAAAAAACAAAATATTGTTCCATTGTTAAACCTTAGGTTAGTTTCAAGTTTTAGTTATGGGTTCACATTTTTTAGTTTGATCTTTGGTTGCTGAAGTTCCGAGGTTCATTTCGAGTGATTTTGGGTCTAATTAAGTTGGTTTTTGCTTGAGTTTTTCTCTGCTAAAGTTTCAGAAGTATTTTGAGTTCAATTTCGAGTCTATTTGGGTGCATTTGAGTGGGTTTTGGCTATTTTCATTTGTGCTGTTCTTCTTCTGTTCTTCGCTGGGTAACTGTGGCCTTTTGAGTTGAAAATTGACTCAGTTCTCTCGATTTCAACCACTGTTCGTTTGTTTCCGCTTCTGACCTATCCTTTTCTTATTTCACTTCAATTGCTAGGTACATGCTTTGAGCCTCAATATCATGTGAATCCTCAGTTGAGAATGAATTGAAATGGAAGCGTAGTTTAATTCCCAGCTGTTCAATCTTTCAGTGTAACTCATGATAATAACATTGGATTGTTTTTAATTTGTGGACTGTTGAACTTATTCATACGAGCATGTGAATTCTGTAGTCAGAAATTTTAATTTGGCTTAGTTTGTATTACTGGTATAGGGTAGGGTAGGGTAGTGTAGCTTAATTCATTTTCAGTTGTTATAGAAAAAACAACTTCAAATAGTTTTCTATTTTAGTATGCTATTTCAATGTGGCCAGTTCTGAAATCATGAGTCATTTTGGGTGAATAACGTTAGTTTGAATAGCATACTGAATAATGTTAGATCTTAATGTTAATTCTTAATCACTCGATTTGTTTCCAGTAGTTATAAAGACAGTTTCATATGGTTCCTCTTCATGTGTAGTGTTAAGTGAAGTCACATAATTGAGCTGCTTCTACTGCTGAACTCGATCCATGTTTCCAGTTTATTCTACGCCTTTAGGAACCTTTAGGAACTCACTAGTAGTCAATGAATAAATTTGAGCGTGAAATCAAAATTCAAATGATCAGCGTCTCGTTAATTTAAATAACTACGTATTGTTTTCTCTTGTTACAATTGTTGAAAGCACTTGGATCAATTTATATTAATCTTAGTAGGCATTGGGCCTAATCCGTCTGGTTTTGCAATCAACCTATTTTCAGGCCATTTGCCTTAACACCTTATAAGGTGGCCCATGACTCGGGCCCAATCTACAGCTGACCTGCCTTTTTTGCATCTGGGTTATGGTCTTGCCATACGGGCTGCGTTCAAGCCCAAAATGATTAAGGACATGAATTCATACAAGCTCATGGACCCAAACGTAATAACTATTAGGTAATATTAAGTAATTAGGACTTTTTCTTTATTATTAGAGATAAATAAAAATAGAAAATCATATTTGCTTTAGGTTTGCCCTTTAATTAATAAAGAGAGATGAGCCTCGCTAGACAAAACACATAAATTGCAGGGCCCTCTTTAAATGGCTATATTAAAATACTTATTATCCGGGATGGGCCGTTTAGTAAATTTCACGGCTTTCCCCGAAGATAATAATGCGTTAGTCTCTCTTGGCACGTATTTTAATAACATTACATTCCTAAATTCGGGTGCTCATTTATGTGACCCAAATCCAAGTCCCAACGAAGTTAAAATATGTCAAAAACCACGGGTCATTTATGTGACGTGGTTCGAGACGTATTTTAATGATGTTGCAATTCTCTTTAAAAATATGAATAAAAGCGGTTAAAAAGTTAAAATTTGCACATAGGTTCATTATTGCTTAAAATCAGATAATTAAGCCAAATATGAAAGTTGAGCGACCGTGCTAAAACCACGGAACCCGGGAATGCCTAACACCTTCTCCCGGGTTAACAGAATTCCTTACTCGGATTTCTGGTTCGCGGACTGTTAAACAGAGTCATTCTTTTCCTCGATTCGGGATTCAACCGGTGACTTGGGACACCATAAATCTCCCAAGTGACGACTCTGAATCTCTTAATAAACGGATCTCATTTTGATTGTCCTTTAATTGAAAAAACTCCCTTTATTATATCCTTTACTGGGTATAGTAGTGAAAAAGGAGGTGTGACAGGAATAATGATGACTTGACAATGGGGAGGTGAAGACGGAGCCCTAGTGTGACAGTGGACGCCGATTGACATATTAGGGTTTTGGTGTCGAAATTTCGATCTAAGATTCAAAAGGATTGGGGATGATTAGAAGGGAGTTGAATGTATATTTGGAAAAAGGGGGACAAAGGGAGTTCAGGGTGTAATTTTAGGTGGGAACGGGGTCGGCGCCGCCACCGGAGACGGTAAGGGTTTGGGGGCGGCTCAATTAGGGTTCTTGTGAAGAGGGTCTGTGAGAGAGACGATGAGGTGTAGGGGGAATTTCTGACACTCTTATAATAGCCCCACCCCAGTTCTGAACCATTGATCTAAAATACCTCGACGGTCCAGATCCCTTGTTGATTAAACGGGGTCGTTTGGTTACATTGGGGCCAGACCGGGTGGGTAAGTATTTGGGCCCAATTGGACAGGTTAAAATGGGTATTGGGTTGGGAATGATTAATTTGCACAGCCCAATTTGGGTCTTTATTAAGCAAGCTTTCCGCTCTTTTTTTAATTGTTTTCTCTTATTTCTTTTTTGTTTTTATTTGTATTTTATATTTTTCTAATTTTATTAAATGTCGAAGTTAAAATAAAACCCTAATTTAATTCCCAAAACTGAACTAATTAATTCCTAAAAATTGATTAAGTCCTATTTAAAAGTAAACTCATGACAAATTCAACAATTAACAATTAAAAAATGCATTTTGTTATTTTCTTTATATTTTATCTTAAAAGAAACTTAATTACTAATTAATCCTAAAATATGAAATTAAATCCTAAATGCAAATGTCAAGTATATTTTTTATATTTTTATATGAATTAAAATGCACAAATAAAATGCAAACAATTAACATAAAATGTCACCAAAATCCACAAAATTGCAAAATAATGAAAGAAATCATTTTGTTTGAATTTTTGGGAATAATTCACATAGGGCAAAAATCTCGTGCTCACAGCTGCCCCTCTTTGCCCGGAAACACGAAGAGTTTCCGTGCAAAGATAAGTGAGCGCAAACGAGCGACTTTTGCCTGTTTGAATATTCCGTGTGAAGCATTTTTTAAAGAGATGACCACACCCTGCTTCGGAGGTTGCCTACATATCCTTGGCTAAAAAGGAATCAGGTCAGTGTAGTTCGGGAATGTCTGGTAGTTGGGACTACCAGGAGCGGTGATTTCACTGCTATTGCTGCTGCTACTGCTCGCTAACCTCTTTATTACACCATGTCGAAATAAAAAGAAGTTAGCCTAAGATATGATCTATAAAGTACAAAAGTCCTATCTATGTCTTCAAACTTGCTCTTGTGTTGCCTTGAACTTGTATTCTTCCGATGGAATTCTGCCATTGTTGCCTTGCATCGTGATCGGAGATGTTTTGCCATTCCTCCGAGTGATGCTCGATTGCTGAAATTTGAAATACATGCCTCTATTCTCCAAACGGGCTCCTAATTTCTGAACTTGAAAAGTATTCCCTTATTCTCCATATGGATTCCTGATTGTTGAACTTGAAAAGTATTCCCTTGTTCTCCAGGTGGGTTCCTGATTGCTGAACTTGAAAAGTTCCCCTTGTTCTCCAGGTGGGCTCCTGACTTCAACAAAATAGACAAACAAAGAAAATTTTCTGCCCCGGTTTGGTGGCTGGGCATATCATATTATCAAAAACTTGAAAGCTAAAATTTGAATTGTACTTCCCTTGTTCTCCAGGTGGGTGCCTCACTGCTGAACTTGAAATGTAATCCCTTGTTCTCCAGATAGGCACCTGACTGCTGAATTTGAAATGTATTCCCTTGTTCTCCAGGTGAGCGCCTGAATGCAACAAAAGAGACAAAACAAAGAAAAATTTTCTGCCCCATTTTGGTGGTTGGGAACATCATGTTACCAAATATTACTAAAAATTCGAAAGTGAAAATTTTAATTGGACTTCCCTTATTCTACAGGTGGGCGCCTGATTGCTGAAGCTTGGAATGTATTCCTTTGTTCTCCAGGTGGGCGCCTGACTTCAAAATATCAAACAAAGAAAATTTCTTGCCCCTGTCTCAATCAAAGAAAAATTTGTTAATATAAAATGGTGGTTAGTTGCTGGCATTCTTGCTCGGTACGTCCCTGTTGCTGAGCTTTACTCCGACTCGCTCTCCTGGACTTTCCTTGACCACCTCGACTTCCTGACCGAATTTCAACCCCCTAACTTTGATGACCCAAGTGTTCTATCCCGTATTGTTGTTTTTGTGTTTCTGACTCCTCTATCTGAAACTTGCTTTTCCCCCACAACTATCTGATCAATCCACCAATGAAACTTTTGGTTGTCCTTTGTGTCTTACTTTGCCTTTTGACATCTTTGCTATATTTTGGCCCTGTCGTGCTTTGCAACTGGGAAACTGGTAGTTAGCCTTGACATTCCTCCACTTTTGTTTCGAACAGAACTGATACTGAAACATCTTAAAGACAGACCTCAAAAGAATGAAATGCAATGACCTCGAGGGTTAAGGATAGAGAGAATCCGAAAACGGATGATTTGTAATGAAGAAGGAAGAGAAGCGGACTTATCTGAGTGGAGCAGCTGGTACCATTGATCATGCCATGCATTTTGGATTAACCGGCCCAGTCTGTCCAACCAATCAACTTTCAATTGCTACATTTGCTGTTCCGGACTCCCATAACCTGATTTTTCACCCAAACCCGAACTTGCTCATCTTGCAAAGTCTTGAGCAACTTTCAACCATAGACTTGTCCCATTTACCCATCTGAAAACTCAATTTCTCCTTACGGTGCCCGTGAGGGTTTTCACCAATAAGACTCTCTCATTTTTTATTTCTCTCAACTCACGTCGCTTCACAGTACCCGTGAGGGTTTTCACCAATAAGACTCTCTCATTTTTTATTTCTCTCAACTCCTGTCGCAGTACGGTGCCCGCGAGGGTTTTCACCAATAAGAATCTCTCATTTTTTATTTCTCTCAACTTTCATCGCCTTATAGTTCCCGTGAGGGTTCTCATCAACAAAATTCTCTCATACTTCATTTCCCTCATTTGGATGGGAGTGTTGCCCCCGATATGATTCACCTCTACTCGCTTGACTTGGCATCTCTAGAAGACTGATCGTAAGGTCTTTCTTTAGACCATAATGCGGGCTTTTGGATAGGGTTAAAAAGAAAGGGTATCGAAGGATCAAAACAATTCGACGTGGGTTCAAAATTACAACTTTCGGAATCAGATTTCTCACAACAACCACAACTTCCACCTCAGTTTCTTTCTTGGGGACTTTTATATTTTTATTTTGGAGTGACTGAACCTCATAGAGAGGCTGCCTACGTATCATTTCGGAATCAAATCAAACGTAGTTCATGGCATAAAATTACTTTGTTGTTATGATTTCTCTTTTCGTTTTCTTCCACTTTTATTTCTTTCTTTTCATTTATTTTCTTTTCTCTTTTCTTCTCTTTTCTTTTCTTTTTATTTTTCTCTTTTTCTCTCTTTTTTTTTCTTTTATCTTTTCTTTTCCTTTCTTTTCCCTTCTTTTCTTCTTCTTTCCTTTTCTTTTCTTTTGAACTATTTTTCCCTTGTTTCTCTGTTTACTTTCCCCGCTCAGGCTTCTAAGTTTCATTATTGATTCCAAAAGAGGGGTACAAAAGAAAATAAATGAGGCTCAAAGAGAGTAACAAAGGATAAAGTGTTTGGATAGTAGAACAAAATGACTTCATCATTTCAATCTCAAAAATATTCCAAATACAATCAAGTACAATTAGACAAAGAAATCATACATAGTATAGCTTGACTGCATCAGAGTTGATAGCCATTTCTACACATTTCCCTTCCACATCTGTCAAATATAATGTGTCATTGGACAACACCCTGGTTACGACAAATGGCCCATGCCAGTTTGGGGCGAACTTTCCTTTTGCTTCAGCCCAATGAGGTAAGATGCGTCTCAACACCAATTTCCCTACTTCAAATTTACTCGGACGCACTTTCTTGTTATATGCTCTCGCCATTCTCTGTTGGTATAACTGTCCATGACATACTTGCTGCCAATCTCTTTTCATCGACCAAACTCAGTTGTTCCAAGCAGGCTTTGACCCATTCAACATCATCAATTTTCGCCTCAGCGATAATTTGCAGGGATGGTATCTCAATTTCTGCAGGTATTACTGCCTCAGTGTCGTACACCAGTGAATAAGGAGTCACCCCTACTAAAGTGTGAACGGTAGTGCGGTAGCCTAACAGTGCAAAAGGTAACTTCTCATGCATTTGCCTGGACCCTTCCTCCATTTTTTGAAGTATTTTCTTGATGTTCTTGTTAGCTGCTTCGACCGCTCCATTCGCCTTAGGACGATATGGGGTGGAATTGCGGTGCATGATCTTAAACTGCTGATATGTTTCTGCCATCAGATGGCTGTTGAGATTGGCACCATTATTCGTGATGATTACCTTCGGGATTCCGAAGTCACAGATGATGTTTGAATGCACAAAATCGACCACTGCTTTCTTGGTCATAGATTTGAAAGTTTTCACCTCAACCCACTTAGTGAAATAATCAATGGCTACCAGAATAAACTTGTGCCCATTTGATGTCGCTGGCTCGATTGGCCCAATGACATCCATTCCCCAAGCAACGAAAGGCCATGGTGCCGACATTGTATGCAATTCAGATGGTGGAGAGTGAATCAAATCTCCGTGTACCTGACATTGATAACACTTACGCACCAAACTGATGCAATCATGTTCTATAGTAAGCAAATAATAACCTACTCGGAGAATCTTCTTTGCTAATACATATCCACTCATATGAGGTCCACAAACTCCCATATGTACCTCGGTCATGATAACTGTAGCATGTTTATCATTTATGCATCTTAACAAAACAATATCTGAAGTTCTTTTGTACAACACTCCTCCACTGAAGAAAAATCCGCTTGCCAAGCGTCGAATCGCCCTCTTTTGATCCCCTGCGGCATGTGCTGGATATACTCCCGTCCTGAGGTATTCTTTGATATCATGGAACCACAGTTCCCCATCGAGTTCTTCTTCTACCATGGTACAATAGGCATGCTGATCTCTAACCTAAATCTGCAAAGGGTCCACATAAGCCTTATCTGGATGATGCAACATTAATGCCAAAGTAGCCAAAGCGTCGGCAACTTCGTTATGAATCCTTGGAATATGCCTGAAATCTATTGATTGAAACCACTGACAAAGTTCATGCAAACATTGTCGGTACGGTATGAACTTCAAGTCTCGTGCTTCCCATTCCCCTTGAATTTGGTGCACTAGAAGATCCGAGTCACCCATGACCAAGATTTCCTGGACACCCATGTCTAATGCCAATCTTAAACCCAAGATACACGCCTCGTATTCAGCCATGTTATTGGTGCAATAGAAACGAAGTTGAGCCGTAACAGGGTAGTGTTGCCCTACCTCAATAATAAGTACTGCTCCTATCCTGATGCCTTTGGTGTTGGCAGCCCCATCAAAGAACAGTTTCCATCCTGGCTTCTCGACCTGTTCTAATTCATCAACATGCATTATCTCTTCATCAGGGAAATATGTCTTCAAAGGTTCATATTCATTATCAACTGGATTCTTCGCCAGATGATCTGCCAACGCTTGTGCTTTTATTGCAGTTCGGGTCACATAGGTAATGTCAAATTCTGTGAGCAAGATCTTCCATTTAGCGAGCCTCCCTGTGGGCATAGGCTTCTGAAAAATATACTTTAATGGGTCCAACCGAGAGATGAGATAAGTGGTATATGATGACAAGTAATGTTTCAACTTCTGCGCTACCCAGGTTAAGGCACAACACGTCCTCTCAAGTTGAGTATACTTTACCTCATAAGATGTGAACTTCTTGCTGAGGTAGTAAATCACCTGCTCTTTCTTTCCTGTGATGTCATGTTGCCCCAGTACACAGATATCCAAAACTGTCAGATAAAGGATCAAGGGTCTTCCTAGCTCCGGTGGGACCAGCACAGGTGGACTGGCCAAATACTCCTTAATCTTGTCAAATGTTGCTTGACATTAATCCGTCCATCTGACCGCAACATCCTTTTTTAGTAGCTTAAAGATGGGCTCACAAGTCGTAGTGAGCTGGGCAATGAACCTTCTGATAAAATTTAACCTACCAAGCAAACTCATCACCTCTTTTTTGTTCTTTGGCGGCGGTAACTCCTGAATGGCTTTGATCTTGGATAGCTCCAACTCAATACTACGTCGACTTACAACAAACCCCAACAATTTCCCAGACGGGACTCCAAATGCACACTTTGCTGGATTAAGTTTGAGGTTGTACCTGCAGAGCCTCTGGAAAAATTTTAGTCAAGTCCTTAACATGGTCACATTGCTTTCTCAACTTTATGATCACGTCGTCTACATAGACTTCAATTTCCCGATGTATCATGTCATGGAACATGGTGGTCATCGCCCTCATGTATGTTGCCCCTGCGTTCTTCAACCCAAATGGCATGACCCTATAACAATACGTTCCCCAAAGCGTGATGAATGTCGTATTTTCCGCATCCTCCTCATCCATCAAAATCTGGTGATAACCCGTATAACAATCCACGAAGGAACTAATCTCATGTTTGGCACAATTTTGAATCAGTATGTGGATGTTTGGCAGTGGGAAGTTGTCTTTTGGACTCGCCTTATTGAGATCACGGTAATCAACGCACACTTTGGTCTTTCCATCCTTCTTTGGCACGGGCACAATATTGGCTAACCAAGTGGGATACCGCGTGACTCGGATGACCTTCACCTCAAACTACTTTGTGACCTCTTCTTTGATTTTCACACTAATATCTGTTTTAAATTTCCTCAGCTTTTGCTTGACAGGAGGGAATGCTAGGTCGGTGGGCAACTTTTAGACCACCAAATCGATGGTTAAACCAGACATATCGTCATATAACCACGCCAAAACGTCTTTGTATTCAAACAACGCTTTAATTATCTCTTCTCTAAGTTGAGGTTCCAAATGGACACTTATTTTTGTTTCCCGTACATTTTCCTGATCCCCTAAATTGATTGCATCTGAGTCATTCAGATTAGGTTTGGGTTTTTCTTCAAATTGGCTTAATTCTTTACTGATTTCTTCAAAGGCTTCATCATCATCATATTCTACCCCGTCATCATACTCAATTACTTGTATTATTATTTTAAAGTTAGATTGGTATTCAATACTAGGCCGAAGGCTCCTCATGCATGACATATCAGTGAAACAAGCATAAAAGGGACTGTACAAAAAAGAAAAGAAAGACAAAATAAAGGCTATCAGGAATGAAAAAAGGAAAGAAATTGCATTTCATTAAAATTGTAAAATAACAAGGTTTAACTCATCTAAATGGATGGAACATAGCATCCGAATTACAACCTTGGAAATAACCCAGATTAAACTGAAAGGAAAATCAAAACTAACTACCAAGACTCCCTCCGGGTAGGAAGAGGAGTAGCTTCCCAATTATTAAGCTTTGCATGGGGCCCCACGAACTACACATCCGTCTTGCTTGGATATTCTCCTGCCACCAACAGATTCACCTCGTCAAACAGCTTCTCAAACCTCTCAATCAACTTCTTGTCAGGTTCCACCACCACAGAATTAGGCATTGCCGTTGCTGGGCGCTTCTTAGTACCAATCCTGACAAAGGAACGAGAAAGGCGGGGGAGGGGTTTTGGAAGGGTGGTCCATGCTCTCTTTTTATTCTTTTTAGCGCGCCTTATGTCAGCAGCAGTGGGTTTGAAGCCTAAACCAAAAGTATCCAGGTTTCTAGGAAGAGATACTGGTTGTGTGATGCCTTGCAAAGAAGCACCCAAGCCTTTTCCAGGTAAGAATCCATTCTTTATCATTTTCGAGGCCATCATGACAGATGCAGCATCTACCCTGGGCACAAGAATACACTCTCCTTCCGGGATCTTTTCAACTGATACTGTGTCCAATACTTGGTAAACCCATGGACCTTTATCATCCTCAGTTTCTTCGAAAGGCATAATGGTATTACACGAACTATCTTCCCCATGCACCACAATTCACTGTCGGTCCCACTCGAATTTGACCCTCTGATATAAGGTAGACGGCACTGCTTTTGCTACATGAATCCAAGGTCGGCCTAACAAGAGATTGCAAGAAACAGCCACGTCGAGCACCTAGAACTCTATAGTAAATTCGACCGGTCCTATCGTCAGTTCCAACACTATATCCCCAACCGTGTCCTTTCCTCCTCCATCAAATCCTCGTACGCAAATGCTACCCTTGTGGATTCTCTCACTGTCCAATTTTAACTTTTCCAGGGTAGAGAGAGGACATATATTTGCACTAGACCCATTGTCAATCAGCACCCGGGTGACCACAGAGTCTTCACATTTCACCGTAAGGTAGAGTGCTCTATTATGCTCAGTACCCTCCAAAGGCAGCTCATTATCAGAAAATGTAACCTTGTTGACCTCGAAAATCTTGTTTGCTATTTTCTCCAGATCATTCACAGAGATCTTATCAGGAACATGAGCTTCATTCAGAATCTTCATCAATGCCCGGCGGTGCTCATCCGATAAATGATCAATAATGATAGCAATTAGATATGTGTCGGTGTTTTTCTCAACTATTCTACAATAGAATAATCTTGTGCCTTCATCTTCTTCAAGAATTTTTCTGCCTCTTCTTCAGTTACGGCCCTTTTTACTGGTGCTGGATTATCTTTGGCTGTTTTGGCTTTTCTCAGCTCTCTAGGGGCAAAGCATCTCCCTGAACGAGTCAGCCCATGGGTTTTCACAAACTTCTTCGTTAACTTCCTTCCCCTTATACGTCACAGTCACTCTGTCGTAATTCCATGGGACGGCCTTTTCACTGACTACTGGTAACTGGGTCACTGGCTTGATGATAACCAGTTATGTGCGAGCCCCTTTTTTGATCACAACGGGTTGACAGCTGCCCCCAGCACCACCACTTTAGCTGGTTCTTGTTTTACTGTCACATTGCTCAAAGGCTCCTTCTTTATCACTACCACTGGTTCACTAACTATCTCCTCTACCTTGATCAATGCCCTCCGATTAGTTGTTTTCTTATTTGATTTGTCCTCGCTGGCCCTGATCATCATTACGGTTTGTGAAGGCTTCTTGTACTCTCCCTTTTGCACTAACTCAATCATATGGGTCTCGTGATGGGTTGGCAATGGATTCTGAGTTATGTTGGGCGTCTCTGGGGCCTGCACTTCAATTCGGCGGGTATCAATGAGCTCCTGGATGGCTGTTTTCAAATGCCAACATTTTTCTTTGTCATGTCTCGGAGCACCCGAGCAATACTGTAACATTTTCTTTCTTTTTGTTTCCCAATGCCCCTCTAGTGCCGCTCTGGATGGCCTAGGTAGTTTCCTTGATTGCTGAATAACTCATAATTTTGTTGGACTTGAGACCCTCTTCCACCATACTTCCCATTTTCACTACCTTGTTGAATGTTTTTCCCACTGCTGACACCAGGTGACCATAGTAGGTAGGCTCCAAAGCCTGCAGGAAGTAATCAACCATCTCGCTTTCCTTCATTGGAGGATCGACTCTTGCCACCTATTCTCTCCATCGAAAATCGTACTCTCTGAAGCTTTCCCCCGGCTTCTTCTCAATTTTGGTCAGTGATCGATGGTCTGGGATAATTTCGAGATTATATTGAAAGTGGCCTGCTAATGCTTGGGCCAAATCATCCCAAGTGTACCATCGATCATGATCTTGCCGCATGTACCATTCCAAGGCTGCACCACTGAGACTTTGACTAAAGTACGCCATTAATAACTCATCCCTTCCCCCAGCTCCTCTCATCTTACTACAAAATACCCTCATATGGGATACCTGATCACCATGTCCGTCATACAGATCAAACTTGGGTAATTTGAATCCTGCAGGTAACTGGACATCGGGAAACAAGCATAAGTCCTTGTAAGCCACACTCACCTGTCCTCCTAGACCGTGCATATTTCTGAATGACTGCTCTAAGCTTTTCACTTTTCGTCTTATCTCCTCCTGCTCAGGGTTTTTGGGAGGCTTATCTTCTTCAGCTGAGAGATAAAATGGGGAGTGTAAGGGTATGGTTCTGGTGGTTTGAAGGTGGGTTCAGGTGGGTAATAGTGGTTTTCCTGGGTTTGGAATAGGGGTTCACTAAAAGATCTGTGTAATGCGGAGGGTGGGGAGCCACAAACACATGAGTAGTTGGTGGTGGAGGCCATGGGATTTGTTTGGGTGGTGGAGGTGGTGGTGTTTGGGAAGTGGTTGTGTAGTATTGCCGGTAGGTAGGGTAGGCCAGAGAGGAGTTCACTGTGAGAGGATCTTGTGGCTGAGCTAATGGTGGGATGTAGGCAGGGTTAGCTGGATAGGCTGGTAGTGGGTGTCCCTTTGCCCATGCCTGGTACATCTCGGCCATTTGCTGCTTCAGTTTATACATCGCCTCTTTCATGGCGTTGACATCCACTATTTCTTCTTCCCTAGATGGGTCGACAACGCTTGCTTCTAGCTCTTGGTTGACCATTTTTTATGTATCCTTAGAGCGGGTGTTATATGGATAGGTTGCCAGAATGCCAGTCAACTTAACCACTTGCCTGAACTCATCATCAACAACAACGTTGTTAGCAGTTAGAGCATTAACAAATAGACAACCGCACATTTAGTGAATGAATACACCTAAGCAGTTAACGGCTTCTATTATGCATTTGCTCGACTGCTTGCATCATCCCGACTTTCTTTATTCCCGATTGCAGCTTTTCTTTTATTTTTTCCCTCTTGTCCTTGTCTTCTCTTTGTTCCTGTTCTCTTATTCCCTCTTGTTCTTCCATTGTTTCTTTCATTTGGTTTCTTATTTTCTCTCTTTTTGTTCTTCTTTTTCTCTCTTGTTTTCCCCCTCTTTTTTCTTGTTTTTCCGCTCTTTTTTTCTTTTTTTTTCTTGTCTCTTTTTATTTTCCTCTTTTCATATGGTTACGGTCGAATTCTATGAATATTGCCTACGTATCATGACTCCGCATGAATCAGACCGAGCTTAGTTCGTGAAAATGAATGTAAAAATGGAAGTAAAATGTTTTGGAATTTTAATTTTATTGATAGCAAATACTTCGATTACAAGGACTCAAATTATTAGACTCTGATGAAAAGACGAACTAAAAACTCCACCATTAACTATTCTATCAAAAGAAAATACAGACTCAATCAACTGACAAACTCTTAGCGAAAAGAAAAATACGGACACAAACAATTGACAGGAAAAGGAAATACAGACTCAAATGACAATCATGAATACATTAAAGCTTCTGGTGCCCGCGGGACATCGTTTGGTCTCACCACGGGCCTATATGCAAGTTCCCCCTGAAGTTTGTCCAAGTCACTCATTATTTGTTTCACAAAAATCATCACCGATGCAAAGAAGGTGGTGCGAGTCATGTTCTCACACACTTGGCATTTCCTAGTAATGTTGTGAGCAACAGTTAAGATTCTCTCTCTGATTCTGCCTTTTTCTTGAAGCAACCGCCCTATCTGTTCGGCCCTGGCCTCCAAGTTCTGCTCGGCTACCTGATTTTGTTCCTGGAGTTGGTGCAAGTCCATTTCTAATTGTGCCAATGCTGCATAGCAATGCTCTCTTTCAATCTTGAATTCTTTTACCTATTTCATCATTTTGTTCTCTGTGGCGATAACCTTTTTCCTTAATCCCGCGACCTCATTATCGTATTCTTCTTTCAACTGTTTAACCATGCGGGCTCATTCTTCTGCGTTTTTAACCAATTGTTTTTGAACCCCGGCTAATTCTCTTTCTACTTTGTTGAGGTCAAAACTGTAGTCATTCACTTTTTGCCTTAGATTTTCTATAAGTTTTGCATCTTTGGCACTCCTGACGGGATTTTCGGCTGCTATCTTCATCTTTTGGATCTGGGCTCGTAAGGCTTCATTCTCTTTGGCCAACTTTTTCTTCTCACCCTCGTCGGCGGCGGCTTGCACACTGCTTTCAAACTGAAGTCTTGGACCCGCTTTTCCAATTCTCCTATTTTGGCCCTGTATTCATTTTCTTTAGCTAACCAAGCTTATTGTTCTTGTGATGATTCGGCAAACTCCTGGAGGTGAGGCCTTTTGGTCGTCCTCCCGAATGTAACTTCCCTTCTGTACCATGCGTGATAATTAGGTGACACTTCTCCTTTAGCTCGATCCCGGACACAGGTATTCACCGCTAAATATTAACATTCGCTCCAGACTTGGCGGACCATTGCTTCAGGAAACTGGCCATCAGGACCAATCTCAACCACTTGGAGACTAAGATCGCTGTCTTTTGGCACTATTTGTCATCTCCCGAATTTCCTTAAAACCCGATACGGGGCATAAGGCTGAATGCTCTTAAGACCCATCAAGAGGAAATGTGGCCTTGCTGCTGGCATATATATGATTTCATCAACAGGCAACCATCCAAACGTCCACTCTATTTGACTAGCAGTGAGGGACCAAAAGTATGTTGTCCAGCCCGTGAATCCTTTAGGAAAATTGGCCCCCTTAATCCTCGTATAAAACTCCTCTATACAGGTTTTCTCTGTAGACCCATAACTCAGGAACTGAGGACGATGGCACAGGTGTTCGTCATCCACAATTGCAACAATAGATTGCACCCCTCAAAGAAGTCTCCTCCGGTTTTGCAAGTTGTAAGAGCACGGAAGATTTCAGCTACTATCATGGGCGCGAGAGTACTTTGGGCTTTAGTCATTAAAGTGCTGACGATCCCAACGATTTTTATGTCAATGTTACCATCCTTCCTTGGGAATACCAAAAGCCCCAAAAAGACCACCATAAAAGCAAAACGTCTATGTTCCTCCCATTTTTGCCGGTTTCCTTTGCTACATATCTTGCTTTCCGGGTTATTGAACCCTCCTATATGGCCATATCTGTGGTATATGAAGTGTGGGGTGCAAAAGCCATTTGTCAAATCCGTGTTGTGAACCATCCTGATTATCTTCAGCGAGTCTAAGAATCTGCGTATAGCTACAGTTCTCGGGGCAACCAAGTACTTGTGCCTTAAAGGAACCTCGGCACTTCCGATGTACCCAGTTATTTCCTCTAGGGTCAGAGTGAGTTCAAAGTCCGAAAAAATGGAACACATTGTGTGTCGGGTCCCAACATGTGACCAAAGCTCTGATGATGTATCCCCAAGGCAGAATCTCCAATAAACCGGTAATCCATTTCAAATATATGTTGACCTCGCTCTGTCCTTCTTTGCCTAGATCATTCCACCATAGACGTAACTCCAGAGGAATTTTATTCATGATTGAGAAACTTTCATTTTGAATCATGCTCATCCTGCACATTTATTAAGGTGGTTTAATCACTTATTTTGACCTAGAAAGAAGAAATGACACTATTATTTTTTCAAATTTCTAATTTAAAACAAACAACCGGTTTTTCAGACACGGCCTTTCAGTACCTCGAGAAAAAGATTTTAAGGTTGTGCCCGCTAACCGTTGATAAATGACCCAAGGTAGTTGTTCTTGCAAAGACAGCCTTCCGACGCCCCTTTAGGGACATTCGGCTTGTTTTAGACAAGAATGACATCACCCGACTTATTCATGACAAGATTAAAAAAATTTGTTGTTTTTAGGCTATTTTTGCTAAAAAAGGTAGTTGGAGCCGATGGGGGTTGCCTACGTATCCCACACCCTGTGAGAATCAAACTGGCGTAGTTTGGTCAAATAAAACTAACTATTTTCGAAAACAAGATTCTTCTTCATTGACAAATACACTATTTCGGAAAACAATACTCTTTTTATATTTTTTTTTTCAACAAATTATATAAAAATAAAACTCTTTGGTGTTTCTTTTTCCTTTTCTTGACCAATAAAACAAACCATTTTTTTAAGAACAAATTTTCCTTTTTTCCTTTTCTTTTTTTTTCATTTTCCTCAAAAATTTGGCAGAGTTTTGACTCTATTTTGACATTGGTTGTTTTTCTAAAATAGGTAATTAACTCTCTACACTGCTATTTCTCTCCTTTTTTCAATTTTTCCAAATACTCCCAAGCCGGTCAGCATGCAAGTGCGAGACAAATAAATGCACACGCAACACCTAAGATGCATCAGGACGGTCTTTTTCATTTCAGGTCACCTGTCCTAGACGGACCCAAACCCTGTGTTGAGTCCCCTACGGCAAACGCACATGATGCAAATAAGCGCTCATAATAGGGATCCGGCATGAAGTCAAGTTATTCTAGGTTCAAAACTGGGTATGTGTTCTAGACTGTGTACTCGATCGGACAACTCGAGTCGAGGAGGGGGCTACGTACCGGGAACCAAAAGGCCATCCGGCTTAGTAACTTGTCCGAGACTCTTTCTTACTTCAAGGTATGACACTAACAGAATAGGGAGTCTCAACCAGTAAGCACATCCCCGAAGGTGAGAAGAGAAGGGTTTCGGCACAGTTTATATACAATTCAGATAATATCAAAGCGATAAATCATTTAGCACATTTAGCAAGAAAACATGTAGGAAAATCAGATAAAGCCAAATATAACAATTATTCTAAGCTCGAATTCTTAAACCCTAAATCAAAGTTCTGGGTTTATATCCCCAGCAGAGTCGCCAGAGCTGCCACACCTCCTTTTTACTTACACCCGTGAGGGCGTAAAGGAGTTTTTCTAATTAAAGGATAATCGAAACGGGATTTGTTTATTGAGATACAGAGTCGCCACTTGGGAGATTAATGGTGTCCCAAGTCAACGGTTGAATCCCGAATCGAGGAAATTATTGACTCTTTTTAATAGTCCGCGATCCAGAAATCCGAGTAAGAAATTATGTTAACCCGGGAGAAGGTGTTAGGCATTCCCGAGTTCCGTGGTTCTAGCACGGTCGCCCAACTGTCATATTTAGCTTATTAATTTGATTTTAGTATATGTTTGAACCTATGTGCTTTTAACTTTGAACCGCTTTTATTATTATTATTTTAAGAGAATTGCAACGTCGTGAAAACATATCTCGCACCGTGTCACATAAATGCACCCGCGATTTTTGACACATTTCGACTTCATTGAGATTTGGATTTGGGTTACATAAATGTGCACCCGTATTTAGGAAGGTAAAATTATTTAAGTAACGGACTTAAAGCAACTAACGCGTTATTATCTTTGGGGAAAGCCGTGAAATTCGCTAAACGGCCCGTCCTGAATTTTAAGTATTTAATATAGACATTTAAAGAGGGTCCCGCAATTTATGTGTTTTGTTTAGCGAGGCTCATCTCATTTTTATTTTAAGGCCAACCTAAAGATGAATTACTATTATCTAACGGTGATTATCTCTAAAATCGGGTCTTAATTCACTTGTACTAAAGTCAGGTCTTAGTTCACTTGCACTATAAATTGAAGACCTAACTCTGATGTTCAAACCCCAACACATGCACAAATGGGAAACGGATTAGAGCTGAAACGGGCTACGCGTTAGCAGAGCTGTGGCCCAAAATATTCGAAAGCAAGCTGTCCAGCCAGGGTATACTGGCAGGCCCAAACCAACACTGGGCCTTAATTAGATTTCGCAACTACTGGACCTAATTCGTATTGCATTCCATGATTTTTGTAACAGTGAAACAATGCAATTTCATTCCAAATCAACGATTACTATTCTGTTAAACTCAAATTCTCATGCTCAAATTGCGTCTAAACTAATGAATTCCTACAACATTTTAAAAAAAGCAGCAAGTAAACTAAAGTGATCACTAACTAAATTGAAATATCAAACTCAAATAAATTTAACAGGTTTAAACGTTTATTCCTTGAGTTCAAAACCAGAAATGCTGAAATTAAAAATGAACTTATTTGTTAAATCTAAACCTAACGTTGTCCTATTGTATTTCAATATTGATTCTAAAAAAATATATTCAAGTTCTTATTACATTCTGACTTTAAACCTTCAAACTAACCTGCTACCGTTTCTACTAATCATGAAAATTGATCTCAAATCAGCGAGCCATTACACCAAAGCATTTGTAGAATGATATGAGAAAATGCAAATGATCTAATGCAGTTCATACAATCTCATTAACACAGTTATTCTAGAATACAAATGACTATAAATGTGAACTACATCAATACTAAGGGAGAGGAGAGGAGAATAGCAGAAACTCGCACTTCATTTCTCTTCCAATGTGAACCATACATTTGACTCAATTTTGTATCATTTGGGATTGCGAAATACCTGGAAGTTGAAATTTAATAAGACGAAAGAGGAATCACCAGTAGCAAACGAGCAGCAGTTAAACAACAGATTTCAATTCCAAAACCCAGGAAATGTTTTAACACTAAATCAGCTAGTCAACCAACCCAAAAATACTTGAATAGCACCACACAAACTCGAAATAAACCCAGAAATACCCTCTGAAACTCCAGCAATCAAAACACCACTCAAACTAGCTTAATTGGACTCAAAATCACTCGAAATCAGTCTTGTAAACCTCTAAAACCTTAGCCATCAGATTGTGAACTAGAAGATGTGGATTGATTAACTAGAACTCGAAATTAACCTAAAGCTTTTAAATGGAACAATGTTTTTTTGATTTTTTGAAGATTTTGTGTTGTTTTTGGTTTTTTTTTTTTTTTGAAAAACTAGATCTAGAATTTGGATGTGAAACTCAAACTTGGAAACTCAGATTTTCAGAGAAGGGATTTTGGGGGGAATTTAGAGGCTCAAAACTTGTGAGTGAAGGCAAAGGGGATTGCCTTTTATAGGCAAAGATGAGGGCAACCCTCAAATTTCCTATTTTTATTTTAGTCCTTAATTTATTTTCAGATTAGTCCTCTACTTATTAACTTGTTTCTCAAGTTAACATCCTAACTATCTGAAATTAGAACTAAAGTCCTATTCTAGAAGATTTTAGAGAATTCTAGTTGTAACTACAGCACTCTTATACATTTCTAAGTACCAAACTACCCTTGAATTTGTTTGGAAATTACAACCCTAAGTCAAAATCAACCTATCCCTTTGATCAACATATGGTCAATTAACTAATCCAAATCAGCTATAACCAAACGATTAAACTAATACAGTCCTGATAATCAAACCTAAGTAATCTAGGCTGAAATTAGTCCTAATCAAATTAACTCAACAACATCGACAGAAATCCAAACTAATTAAACACTGAATGGAAACAATGATTGAACTATACTAAGGAAGACTATGAGAATACATTTAACCATGAGCAAAATTAAACTGACCGACTCAACACTAGAACCAAGCCCACATTTATACTAAACCAAATCAGAAAGAAAAATAGGGGGAATATCTACTAATAATAAAAAACAATTAAACTAAATCCTATTCTTAACTAAAACAGATTGAGATGAACCATGAAATCAACACAGAACCTAAACTAAGATAACAGGATCAAAATCATGTTTAAACTAAAAAAACAAACATAAGACAAATTCAATCATAAACACAGTTTAAATCAACAAAATCAGAAATCAAACCAAATTAAAAGAAAAATGTAAACTAACAAAATCAGAAACTAAAAGAATACTTACTGACTTCAAAATTTAAACCCGCCTAACTTTTAACTTGTTATTGTTATGCGTCTATTTGGACACTCAATATCAGCTGAAATCAACATGAGCCTTTGAAAACCCAACAAAGGTCCAGACCCTTCGAACCCTAGATCCAACACTTTGAAAGTCCTGAATGGATTTGGGAACAATAACTTAGAGATTCAAGTAAAGGAGAATGAGGGGAGTATGGGGTGTGAGTTTGATAGGGTTTGGGTGGCGGCGCCGCCACCAGGGCCCAAAGGCGGCGGCTAGGGTTAGGGAATTTGGGGGTGTTTCAACGGGTTTTGAGGGGGAATAATGATGACTTGACGATGGGGAGGTGAAGACGGGGCCCTAGTGTGACTTTGGACGCCGTTTGACAGATTAGGGTTTTGGGGTCGAAATTTCGATCTAAGATTCGAAAGGATTGGGGATGATTCGAATGGAGTTGAATGTGTATTTGGAAAGAGGGGGATGAGGGGAGTTCAGGGTGTAATTTTGGGTGGGAACGGGGCTGGCGTCGCCACCGGAGACGGTGAGTGTTTGGGGGCGGCTCAATTAGGGTTCTTGTGAAGAGGGTCTGTGAGAGAGACGATGAGGGGTAGGGGGAAATTTCGGACACTCTTATATTAGCCTCACCCCAGTTCTGAGTCATTGATCTAAAATACCTCGACGGTCCAGATCCCTTGTTGATTAAACGGGGTCGTTTGGTTACACTGGGGCCAGACCGGGTGGGTAAGTATTTGGTCCCAATTGGACGGGTTAAAATAGGTATTGGGATGGGAATAATTAATTTGCACAGCCCAATTTGGGTCTTTATTTAGCAAGCTTTCCTCTCTTTTTTTAATTGTTTTCTCTTCTTTCTTTTTTGTTTTCATTTTGTATTTTATATTTTTTTTATTTTATTAAATGTCGAATTTAAAGTAAAACCCTAATTTAATTCCCAAAACTGAACTAATTAATTCCTAAAAATTGATTAAGTCCTATTTAAAAGTAAACTCATGACAAATTCAACAATTAACAATTAAAAATGCAAAATGGACTATTTTTGTTATTTTCTTTATATTTTATTTTAAAAGCAACTTAACTACTAATTAATCCTAAAATATGAAATTAAATCCTAAATATAAATGTCAAGTGTATTTTATATTTTCATATGAATTAAAATGCACAAATAAAAGGCAAACAATTAACATAAAATGTCACAAAAATCCACAAAATTGCAAAATAATGAAAGAAATCATTTTGTTTGAATTTTTGGGAATAATTCACATAGGGCAAAAATCACGTGCTCACAGTAAACACCTCACATGCCATGCCATACAGATAATGCCTCAAATCTTCAATGCGTGAACAATGGCCGCTAACTCCAAACCATGAACCGGATAGTTCTTCTCATGAATATTCAACTACTGCAAAGCATAGGCAATGACCTTGCAATCCTGCATTAACACCACACCAAGTCCAATACGAGATGCATCACAATAAACTGTATAAGGCCCTAAACCTGTGGACAAAACCAACACCGATGTCGTAGTCAAAGCTATCTTAAGCTTCCGAAAGATCGCCTCACACTCGTCTGACCATCTGAACTGGGCACCCTTCTGGGTCAACCTGGTCATCGGGGCTGCAATAGATGAAAACCCCTCCCAAATCGACGATAATAGCCTGCCAATCCCAAGAAACTCTGGATCACTATAGCTGATGCTGGTCTAGGCCAGTTCTTGACTGCCTCAATCTTCTTCGAATCAACCTGAATACCTTCTGTTGATACAACATGACCCAAAAATGCAATTGAACACAACCAGAACTCACACTTCGAAAACTTAGCATACAACTGACTATCCCTCGAAGTCTGAAGAACCACTCTAAGATGGTCCTCATGCTCCTCTTGACTACGGGAATAGATAAAAATATCATCAATGAAGACTATCACGAACGAATCCAAGTAAGGCTTGAACACTCGGTTCATCAAATCCATAAAAGTTGTTGGGGCATTTGTCAACCCGAATGACATCACCAAGAACTCATAGTGCCCGTATCGAGTGCGGAAAGTTGTCTTAGGCACATCAAATGCCCTAATCCTCAATTGTTGGTTGTCTGATCTCAAGTCAATCTTTGAAAACACCTTGGCACCCTGAAGCTGATCAAACAAATCATCAATCCTCGACAGTAGATACTTATTCTTGATTGTAACCTTGTTCAACTGCTAGTAATCAATACATATTCCCATCGATCCGTCCTTCTTCTTAACAAACAACACAGCCGCATCCCAAGGCGAGACACTAGGTATAATGAAGCCTTTTCAAGCAAGTCTTACAACTGCTCCTTCAACTCTTTCAACTCAGACGAAACCATACGATACGGAGAAATGAAAATGGGCTGAGTGCCCGGTGCCAAATCAATGCAGAAGTCAATATCCCTGTCGGATGGCATACCCGACAGGTCTGAAAGAAATGCCTCAGGAAACTCACGAACAATGGGCACAGAATCAATAGAAGGAACCTCAACACTAGAATCACGAACATAGGCCAAACACCCCTTCTTGACCATACGCCGAGCCTTCATATATGAGATAACACTATATGTAGAATAACCAGGAGTCCCTCTCCACTCTAAACGAGGTAAACCTGGCAAGGCTAAGGTCACAATCTTGGCTTGACAATCCAAGATAGCGTGATAAGGTGATAACCAGTCCATCCCTAATATGACATCAAAATCCACCATGTCCAGAAGAAGCGAATCTACACGAGTCTCAAGACCCCCAATCACAACTATACATGAACGATGGACTCGATCTACTATAGTAGAATCACCCACCGGTGTAGTCAGATAAACATGAGCACTCAAAGAATCACTAGGCATGACCAGATACGGTGCAAAATAAGATAACACATAAGAGTATGTAGATCCTCGATCAAATAAAACTGAACCATCTCTGCTACAAACCAGAACAATACTTATGATAATTGCATCGGAGGCCACATCCTTGGGCCTGGCTGAAAGAGCATAACACCAGAGCTGGGCCCCACCACCCTAAACTACATCTCTAGGACGGCCTGCTGCTGGCTGGCCTCTACCTCTAGTGGCTTGAGCTCCGCCGCCAATACCTCTACCTCCACTTCTAGCACCTCTACCCCACCTCTAGCTGGCTGGGCGAGCTGGGGAACACTTGGTTCCTAAACTATGGCACGGGAACCCTGATGTTGAGAGCTGCTAAATTCTCGAGGGCGAAACCTAGCAATGTGACCCATATCACCACAAGTATAACAAGCCCTCGGCTGCTGAGGCTGCTAACCCTGACGACCTGAATGACCACCCCAAAAACTCTAGAGTGGCGGTGCACTAATAGGAGCTGGTGGTGCATTGTAGGAATGCTGATCAGAATACTGCATATGGGAACCACGACTACCTGAACCCACGTGAGAAATCTGAAGTGCTGACTGAAAAGTCCTAGGAGGATGGCCTCTACCATACGAATCCCTGCCTCCAGACGTGGTACCATCGAATCGGCCTGAATGACGAGGCCTCTTGTCAGACCCCTGACCACCTCCCTGCGATAGAACCATTTCAACTCTCCTGGCCACATTGGCCGTCTCCTGAAAAGAAATCTCACTCCCCGTCTCCTTGACCATCTGAAGGCGAATAGGCTGGATAAGTTCCTCAATGAACCTCCTCGCCCTCTCTCTCTCGGTGGGAAGTATGATAAGAGCATGATGGGCCAAGTCGATGAATCTGGTTTCATACTCAGTATCGTTATAGAACCTTGTCCGAGATGCTCAAACTACCTCCGGTAGGCCTCTCTCTGAGTGATAGGGAGAAATTTCTCCAGAAATAGCTGAGTAAACTGCTCCCAAGTCAAAGCTGGTGATCTGGATGGTCTAGCCAAACAATAATATCTCCACCAAGTCTTGGCGGATCCAGACATGCGGAAAGTAGCAAAGTCGACCCCATTGGTCTCCACTATCCGTCTATACCCATGTTCCTGAGAACCTCATGATAGTTGTCTAGATAATCGTGGGGATCCTCAGAAGATGCACTGCTAAAAGTAGTAGTGAAGATCTTGGTGAACTTTTCCAATCTCCACAAGGCATCAGCATACATAGTTGCTCCATCACCGGTCTGAGCTACCACACATCCAACTGGCTGAACTGCTAGAGTCTGAAACTTAGGAGCTACCTGCTCCAGAGTGCGAGTAGCAGGAGTCTGGGCTCCTCTTCCAGCCTAAGAGATGGCTGGGGCTACAGGAAGCAAGCCTGTCCAGGTGACACTCTCCATAAGGCCCACTAGACGGACCAGAGCATCCTGGAATACTGGGTAACAATGAACCCCTCCGGGACCTAAGCTGCGCCCACGGGAACTTCCTAGGCCGGAACCTCATCATCAAAGTCAGCTTGAGGCCCCGCCGTTGGTGCCGCTGCTCTGGGCTGAGCTCTGCCCCTACCTCAGCCTCTAGCATGGCCTTAGCCTCGCCCTGTGCCCCTTGTGGGAGCTGCTACTGGGGCTCGGGATGCTGATCGGTGGATGAGGAAGCGTGTGTTCTCGCTGTGAGCACGTGATTTTTGCTCTCACGACGATTACTCCCAAAATTATAAAATAAAATAGTTTTGATATCAC
>MU726694.1:6168-67760 GCA_026770625.1 Nicotiana glauca | reverse complement strand
CCCTAACCCCCCCCCCCCCCTTTTTTTTTTCGGGTACAGAGAAATTATTAAGTTATCGTTGTTAGAATGCTCTTGGTTTAGAGTTAGATGTATCAAATTATTTCCTTTTTGTTTCAAATAGTTGCGTCAAACTGTACAATGATATTGGTTACTAAGTAAAATTATTACTGTTATTATTATGATATTAAGCTTTATCAGTCACAACTGAGATGCATATTTACAGTTTAGATGTGGTATAGTTACTGTTACATAATAAACAAAGACACAAAGATCTAACGAGGTACTAAATGACTGATTAGTGACTTGTGATGACCAACTACTGAAGCATTAGAGAACTTTGCAATTAATATAGGAGTAATATGAGATTTTGCTTCCATCTTAATCATAACATGCATAATTTGGAAGTCACTTGATGCAACTCTGTGATGTTAGGACCTTTATAACCGCTACCTGTGCAGCTATGGGAGTTTGGGAGGTGGTGGGGTATGATGAACTCAAACCTATGAGATAGTACATTTGGATTCTGTAGTGATACTCATAAACCGAGGATACTAAAATGGTCTAAATATGAAATGAACAATTAAATATAAGAGACTCGAGAGTTTTGTAATAAAAGAAGCGACGAGAGCCTCTTCTCATAGTAGTTAAATACATAGGAAGCAACCTTCCCAAAAACCTCTCTCTCATTACTTTCTTGGTACTGAATTTGTTATTAATAATACCTTTTACTTATCAAAAAAGCTTCCCATAAAAGACTCACTTAAGTAAGATACCAAAAAAGGTAAAAGATAAAAAAGAAACTTCATTTTCTAGTTGCAAGATACAGAATATGGAGCTTCCAAAATCAAGACATCCTAAAATTTATGCTTGAAGATTAATAAGCTGCTTCAGTGAACCTGGATTCAAGGATATGCTGCACACTGCTTGTACCTGATAAGAACCAATAATGTTTGCAGGGAAGATTGAGCAGCTTAAAGTTATTAATTATTGTGAAATCATACAGTGGGACTGGGACAAAATTTGCTGGAATTGCAATAAAGACGAGACAGGATCTTAAATGAGAATCAGCAGCAAAGTTATATGAAACTTCTCCTGAAGTGCATAAAGGCAGAGATAGGATGGAGGAATTTAAGACATTTACTTGGTCATTTGTACATGAGAGCCGTAAACCAATGACCATTCTCAGATTGGCAGAGTTTCTGCATTGAGTTATCTATGTGGCATTTACCTAAAAAAGTAGTATTTGATGAATCTAACGAAGGATGTGTCTATATGATGATGAATCTTGTCATTTGATGCTTGAAATGGGCAAATTTAGGCCCGCAATAGTGAAAGAATGCAAGATATCCAATCAATTTACTTTATAGATTGGTCATTACTACCTTGAAATATGGAGTTAGCTTAGCTACCTCAATAGACGTTCTGGTCCCAACTAGGATTCTGATAATTTGTTGCAATTACTTGGTATATCTCCCCGTTTCTCTAGTGTTTTTACTATAGTTAGGTACTACCTTTATATCAGAGTTTTCTTCTCCACCTTGCAGCCTGCACCAGCAAATTATGATGACGTATTCAAATCAATTTTTGACTACATTGACCATCTTTTCTCATTAGTCCGTCCAAGAAAACTCCTCTATATGGCTATTGGTAAGTTCTGGCTACTGATGTTGCATATCTTTTTACTTTCAATGTTTAAAGTCTTAACTTCACTATCTATTTCTTAGATGGAGTGGCTCCTAGAGCTAAGATGAACCAGCAGCGAACCAGGCGTTTTAGAGCCGCTAAAGATGCCGCTGAAGCTGTATAATTTTTCCTTTGTCTATGTTGTTTAACACGGTAGAATTATGCATCTCATTCAATTCTTTATGACAGGAAGCTGAAGAAAAAAGGTTGAGGGAAGAGTTTGAGATGGAGGCTGCTAGTTTATTGCCTACAGGAAAGCCTGAGACATCTGATTCAAATGTTATTACTCCTGGTACTCCATTTATGGCAGTACTAGCAGTAGCTCTTCAGTATTATATACAATCGAGGTTGAATAAAAATGCAGGCTGGCAGTTTACCAAGGTTGTTCCAGTATAATCTACTAAAGTCATCTTACTTTATTACAATCTTTTAAGATTTAAGGATTCCTTCTGTGGAGTAATCCTTTCTGGTTGTTTTTTAATGCAATTCTGATTTTCAGGATACCCTTTCTCTCCTAACTTATTTATTCGGCTGCATTGGGTGATTATTTGAAGGTTATCCTTTCTGATGCTAATGTTCCTGGTGAGGGTGAACACAAAATTATGTCCTACATCCGGTTGCAACGTAACCTTCCTGGCTTCGACCCAAATACCCGTCATTGTCTTTATGGCCTAGTGAGTGAAAGAGTTACACTATTGTTTATTAACATCTTAAATTCTTTTAATCCTTTTTTTTTTGTTGATAAGAAATTTATATGTCCTTTACCCATCCGAAAAAAGGAAAAAGAAAGAAAGAAAGAAATTGATATGTTTTTGACAGAATATGGGTTGTTCAACCTTGCTATTTTCCTTTCAACAGTGTTCCTGGATTTCTGTTGCGTTTGTCTTGATTATCTCATGTCTTAATTTCTTCACGATTATCCAATTTGCTTTGTTTAGGATGCAGATCTGATTATGCTGTCTCTTGCTACTCATGAAGTCCATTTTTCAATATTGAGGGAGGTCAGTAACTACTACTATCCAGTGGCTGTGTCATCAAATTAATTCGTTCTCGAAAACTTAAAGTCTGATCTTCTCTACAGGTGATTACATCACCAGGTCAGCAGGAGAAGTGTTTTGCCTGTGGTCAGGTTGGACATCTTGCAGCTGATTGTCGTGGTACAAACGGAAACCAAGGTGAAGATGGAAAGGGTGGGAATGAAACACCTATTCACAAGAAGAAATATCAGGTTCAAATTTGCTTCCTTTTCTATTGAGTTCCAATTTCAAGTTTCGTTTATCATCTAATATTTTGGTCCATCTTGTTGTTGCCTCTTTGTCCCATTCGCAGTTTCTCAACATCTGGGTGTTGCGAGAGTATCTGCAATATGATTTGGAGATTTACAACCCTCCATTTCAGATAGACTTTGAAAGGGTGGTGGATGATTTTGTTTTTTTGTGTTTTTTTGTTGGAAACGATTTTCTTCCCCATATGCCAACACTGGAGATTCGAGAGGTATGCAATTATCCTGATGTATGCATTTTCATCTTGATTGTTATATCTCTGGTAATAATGAGATTTTCTATATGGATATTCTACTCTGATGGTTAAAGAATCTTGGGCATACCATAATTCTCTATTCCTTCTCTCCAACTGTTATGCAGCTGCTGATCATTCTACTTATTCAGTTAATGATTTAATCCTGCATACTTTTGTAGGGTGCCATCAATCTGCTGATGTGCATCTATAGAAGAGAGTTTACAACAATGGGTGGTTATCTTACAGATGCGGGTGAGGTAATTTGCTTTTCAACAATGCAACATTTCAAATTTCTGACAAGGATTCAAACTATATGTGATATACTGCCGCATGCTTGAATAATATAGATGTTTTCATTGTTCCATCAGATGAAACTTTTGTCTTGTTATATCTACATTTCTAATGCAGGTACTGACTGCTAGTTCGTTTATTTTGGGTAATTTGGTTAATTTTATTCTCTGATGATCATGAGTATTATCCGCACTCCTTTGCAAAGGGTATATTGGTAATATGTTGTATCTCTGCAGTGTCAAATGTCCAAGGTTTACTGGCTAATGTAATGCCTGGGGAACAAGAAACTTAGGTTACTTTAGGGGCTATTAAGACTTCTAGAAACAATTAGACCTTTTTATATGCAAGTGCAGGTGGTTATGTTCGAATGTTAGACATTTTTCTTTCCTTCTCTCCATCTCCTTTTTTTTTGGATAGATTGCTTTCCATCTCATTTTTTTTTGATTTGCACCGGCTGTCCGAGTCTCTAAGAGCCCCGACTAATCCCGGGGGTGCACAGGCCCTCGGCAAGGAGTTTACCGCAAGTGCACCACGGTTAATTCAGGTTTTACCCAGTCCGATGGCCCTCAGAAATTGTTTGCACCCAGTGGGTTTCGAATTTGAGACCTTGAAAGGGAGCAAATCCCAAGGCTCAAGTCTATTGCCACCAGGCCAAGGTGGTTAACTGGAAAACAATTTGCTTTTCTATTTGATAATATTTCACACCCAGTTCATTATGGTACTGGAAGCTTGAGCTAAGTGTGCTAATGAGTCCTTTGAAATTGAACTTTAAGACTTGCATCTGTCGAAGATAATGTTTTTTAGTTGTCAAAATCAGGGACCTTCTTGGTGGCCATTTTGTTTTTGAAAGGGTAACATATTATGTATAAGTAAAAGATTACACAAAAGCTATGGAGTCACTCATAATTAAAAGCTATGTTGCTCGGACTATCCGAAAATGTGGCTGGATACGTGTCGGATCCTCCAAAAGTAGTGCATTTTTTGAAGGATCCGACACGGGTGCGGCTACATTTTGGAGAGTCCGCATAGATTAAAAGGAGGCCTAATAAGAAAAGACACTCCTAAACCTTCTAGGTGGCATTATAGCAGTGTTGTGAAGAGTGTGAAGCGAGGAAAAGCAAAGCGCTCGCTTTTTTGAAGTAAACCGGAATTTTAAAAAAATATATTAAAATAAATACTGCATAGACAGTGAAGAAAAAGAAAGGTGAATGACAATAAAATAAATACTGCATAGACAACTAAGAATAACTGATATGAAAAAAATGGCAGTATAACTGAAACGAAAAATGGTAGCATTTCGCTGCAATTTATCACTGAAACAGTGAAAGAAAATGAAGAAGAAGAAGAGGAGAATGAGAAAAAGAACTGAAGGGGAAAAAAAAATTTCGCCAGCATTTCGCTGCTATTTGGACACTGAAACAGTGAAAGAAAAAGAAAAAGAAGAAGGAGGAGGAGGAAGAAGAAATCACATACCTGGGATCAAACTTGATGATCGTGAAGTTAAAAAAGAGGGCCTTTCTAATTAATTAACGTTGGCACCCTAGTTTTAAAGAAGCTCTCGCTTCTGTCGCTTTGTTCGCTTCTCGCGTTTTTCAGGGGAAGCGATCACTTTTGTGTACCTGATACGCTTCAGAAGCGCCAGATGCCTCGCTTTGCATTGCTTCTCGCTTTAAGCGAGGAAGCGGTCACTTTTACCAACACTGCATTATAGTAATGTTTTATCTATTTTCACGCTCTACGCCTCTACCTGACTTACCCATTACCACTTTCCTCAAGCTTCATTTTACACACAATTGTATGTAAAACAACTTTATATTACAGGACAGTTCGGGTAACATATCTGATAGTCCTTATGTTTCATTTACTTCTAAATATTACCACTTTGATTCAAGGACTTTGCTTCATTTTGTGAGATGTAATTAGCTTGAATATTAAAGGCTAATATATATAAGGGTTTATTATGTAGTCATACAAGACACGACTAGCTTTGCAGTGTTGTTCTTTTTTTTGCATTAGCTGGAGATACTGTTAGTTTCTCTGCATTGCCGGTTGTTATGTTTTGGGTGAATAATATGACCATTCATTTGCAGGTGTTTTTGGATAGAGTAGAACATTTTATTCAGGCGGCAGCAGTTTATGAAGACCAAATCTTTCAAAAGAGAGCTAGGATAAAGCAGGTGGTTTCTTTAATTCCTGCCTAAAAATCATAGCACAGACAATGATCCAGAGAAAATCCTATGAAGAAATTAGAATTTTTAAACCTGTTTCTGGTTATCTAACTATGCTTTTAGAGCTGTAAGATATTTATTTGTCAGGGATATCCAATATTCGTTTTCCTTTTTAGTTATGCGCCTCTTTATTAGAAGTAAGGGTGGTTTCTTATGTATCTGACTAGTCGAGGTTTTTTTTCTTTCTGAAATTCGTAGTATAACCAATGTTTGGTCTTTAGTTTCAGTTGAAATGTTTTAGCAATGTGTTAGTTACTCATAAGCCTTTCTTTCTTGCTGCCTGTTCCAGAAAATTCATACTTAAGTTATCCGTCAATTTCACCAGACTTCTTGGCACCGCCTGAATTGCTTTGCCAATTTGTTACAAGTCACTTCACCTTCTTTTATGCTAAATCCTGGATGTAGTTACAATTGAACTAGTTACTCTACCAAGTTTCTGTGAAGCAGTAGTCTGTTTTGCTTTTTTGGCTTCAAAAGTTAAAGCCTTTGGTAGCAAGCATGCTTAATATTGAACATGATCTACGGTTTATTTGCTCATCATCTTCATTATTATTGTTATCATGACCATTGTTTTTGTTGGCGTTTTTGTTGTTTCACTATTGTTATTATAATAATTTATACTCTTTTGATTTTTTTCCCTTACTGCAGTCGATAGAAAATAATGGAAGAGCAAGAAATGAGGTTATTGCTCAGCCACAGCCTCTGGCGGAGGACAAGGTGCTTCATCTGTCTTAAATGTTACACTTCCTGATACAAGAGTCTATTCAACTGATCAAGCTGAAGTTCTGATTCTGCTTGATTTTGAATATCAGTACTTTGTCCCAAAATGAATAACCGAGTCCAGAGAATGAGCTTGAAACTGTCTAATCATGGGTTGAACGTCAACTCAACGTTTTTCCAAAAGTGAAGATTACATAGGCTTATAGCTATGTTAAAGTACTATAGATCAGATTTTTGAAAACTTACCAATATTTAGGGAACATTCAATTATAGAAGGAGTAGATCAAGTGTCATTTTAATACCTTAGTTATTGTCAAAAATTTATCAAGTAGTTGATAATATCTTTATTCATAGTATGGTTTGGGAGATGACTATCTTTTTATCCCTTATATTATTCGTTTTTTATTGGATTTTAACTTCTCTAAAAAAAAATTCCTTCTGTTGAAGTTCTACAAGTTTATTCGTTTAGATTATGAAATTGGAGAGCTATGGTCTTCCGTGCTTCTTTACTTTGTGTTTTGTGGTTCCCAATAATTTCTTGTCTTTACTTTTGACCTATGTTGCTCGTACTCGGGTGCGGGTATTTGATACGGGTGTGGATCTAGAGGTCGGATTTTTCATCACATAAATTTTAGGATTCGGGGGTTATGGAATGGATCCAGAGTGCGGATAGGGGTGCTAGGATATGGCCAATAAATATATATTAGGTCTTTTGAGGCAACTTTCTTTTATGATTTTAACAACTGCATTTCTACGACATTAATATTGTTGAATAGTGCCTTTACCTAACCAAAATTTAAAAAAATGTTGAATAGTATGTTTTATACTTGAGAAAAAAGGAAGAATATGATGAAAATCTTAAATTTGATAACAAACTTCTGAAGCAACAGAATGTACTGAAATAGAGAAGAGAAATAAATGAGGAAAGCAAAAAGTGTGCTAGATATAGTAACCGTATGGAATTCAGAAATCTTGCTTTAAATTACCACTCAATATGATTGGAGGCCCTCCTACTTTTGTTGCCTTTAATGTTTCAACCCATTGTAGGAGTTGTATGTTACTTGATTGTGAAGGTAAAACTAGATTTCTAAATACTGTGTCGTGTTACTGTCAGAAAGACAGTTTGTTTGCACGGCTGCCTGCATATGTGGAAAAGGAAATTTGTTTGCACGGCTGCCGGCTTATTTAAAATAAATGTAAGTCACGTCATGAATGTTATTTAAAGTCCATTACCTTTCAGGTGAAGTTAGGGGAGCCTGGATACAAGGAAAGGTACTATTCCGAGAAATTTGGTGTATCAACTGCAGAGGCTATTGATGAAGTCAGACAAGATGTAGTAAGTTTCGTCATAGAATGTTGTTAAACTCTTCCTCTCATAATTTATTCATTATATCAAGTGGTTTACTTGCCTCTACATCTGGGTAGTACTCCCTCTGTTTCATTTTATTAAAATGGCGGTGTCTTGGTTGAGCACAGAGTTCAAGAAAGAAAGTCTGCAAGATACATACCAAAAGTACCTTAAAACATACAGTTTTAAACATCCCATGATATTTCTATGGCGATAAGAGCATGACATTAAGGGTAAGGTGGGAAGTATAAATATAAGATCTCCAAATATAGAAATGTGTCATTCTATGAAATAGATTAAAAAGGAAAGAGTGTCATATAGAATGGAACATTTCATTGTGACATGATCAGTAGAGTGCTGTTGGCTCTAAACTGAAAGACTGTAATAACATATCTTCACCTTTTGCCCTTGCTATAAAGGCTGCAACAATCAGATGCTGTTTCTAAATTCAAGTTGAAACTATTTTGTGAATATTCAACTTTAGATAAGTGACATCTGGTTTAAAACGTATTGTATGTTATGATGTGCCAGCAGCTTGGTGCTAGACAAGTAAAAGCTATGAAGCTTAGGACAAGGATAGCAACTTCAGTCTTTCCCAATTTTTGTGATGCACTTTCCTTTTTAGTATATCCCAAAAAGAATGATACCTCTCTATATTTAGAAATAATTTAACTTTAAACTTCTCATTTTATACTTAATGAGATGATTTATAGCCATACAAATAGCTATGGCTTGCTTTAGATCATAAGTTTCAAAAGTTTTTCTTTCTTTCTTGAACTTCGTGCCCAGTTAAACAACATCGCATAAACTGGAAAGGCGGAGTATTTAGGAGCCACAATTCATCTTGCGGCTCGTTTTGTTCAAATTAAGAAGCAACAATTATAATAGTAATATGCTCATCTGTTCTGATAAGTTGGTCGTTGTGTTCATTCTTTGTTCGAGTTATATTTCTTCTAGAAGTAAAGAACTAGGTGCCTTTTAGGTCGGAGTGTTATACAGTTCTACCTTTCCGGTCCTAGTTTCTTGACTGTGACGAGTTTGTAGTTTAGGAACAAAATGTTTGACAAATTATTAGGTTGAACTGGTAGACAAGTGGAGAGAACTAGGTGATTTTTTAAGTTGGAGTTACTCCTTTCGTCTCAAATGCTTTACCCAATATGATATGCATGGAGTTTAAGCGTGTTTGCCTGATTATCATTTCTATATTTTTGTACACACACTTAAAAGTTGATACTATTATTTGATTCGGTTGTTGTTCGTTCTGGTTTCTGTCAACTTCTGTTGATCTTTGAACCCATAGACTCTAATTCCTGTATCCGCATCTGACGGATTGTATATTTTAATTGCTCATATAAATGAAATTGATTTCCTTATGATAAATAAATAAACAAAATTGAAATAAACAAGATACTTCTGCTCATATTTATGCATAAACTAGATGTAGCTTCAAAAGCCATCAATACAACTTTATGACATATTTGCCCTTACTCAATTCAAGAAAATAGGATACATTTGCCTTTCCTTATTTAGGTATCATCTGCATATAACAAGTGGTTATGATTGCACAAGTCCTCCTATCATTTTCCACCTTGAAGCCACTAATCTAGCTCAACTTTACTGCTCTCACCAACATTTATTCAATCTTTCCA
Organism: Nicotiana glauca; assembly: GCA_026770625.1. Classification (NCBI taxonomy): domain Eukaryota; kingdom Viridiplantae; phylum Streptophyta; class Magnoliopsida; order Solanales; family Solanaceae; genus Nicotiana; species Nicotiana glauca. The sequence continues at coordinate 58,323 of MU726694.1, read as the reverse complement.
TCATCAAGATGAAATAGAGAGGCGACGGAGGATCTCTCCGTCGAAGTCAGGTTTGTGACGTAAAGAAACCTATTGGGCTCCCATTGAATAAAATGGAAATAGTAGGAGGTGGACATACAATACCTTGTCTAGGTGATCCATCTTTCATCGGGCCTATGTTATTGTATATGTTGATAAAAGATTCAAGTTTATATGATAGTAGGCCTTATCCAGTGTCCAGCTTGCATAAAACTCTTGCCTTCCCTTCTCTCCCCCCATCTGGTATCTCATATGCTATTAGGGGAACTGTTAAGTAGTTAGTCATGTATAGTGTCCCACGTCGGGAAGTAGATACCTATTATTATTTATTCACCCTATATAAATAGGTTGTACAACACTTTAGATAGTCAATAAGATTTTTCTCCCGTGCATTCTCACATGGTATCAGAGCAACAATGAAGAATTTATCACTTTGCATAAATTCCAGCAACTCCGGGAAGAGAAAATAGTCAATCGGAAGCCCTTTTTCCGCAAAAACAGGTTTGTCCGCAAGAACCATACCATCTGTCAGTGTTGTGCAAAAACCACCACCACCAGGAAGTAGATCAGAGCTCGATGACCGACCCTTAGAAAAATCTCTTGAAGAAAATAACCCACGCCCCTTGACGCACTGCCGGAAGGTTTTTTCCAGCGAAGTTCTGACGTCCACGCGCCAGTGCGTGAGGTTGTTTTCGCCCAGATTTTGGGAAAATTTCTTCAGAATAGTCTCTTCTCCTCGCAAATCCAAGCCTACCCGTCCAATTAAAATTAAATTCCGACCACTTATATTTTTCCGACGTGAACAATGAGTTTTCCGGCGAGAACAGTAATTCCCAGAAAATGTCTGCTTTTGCCTGCGCAATATTATAATGGCATTCGTATCAGAAGCCTTTAACGTATAATCCGTGGATCCAATGCATTGAATCCCATCCAGATGGTTTCTTTACCGGATTCAGTACAAAGCATATAAATAGACATCTTTAGGGATAACTTCCGTTCAAATAGATAGTAGTGTAACTTGTGTTTCCCAATCTTCAACCTCTGAGTCTTGGGTCATTGATTTAGGTGCATGTGATCATATTTCTGGTAACAAATCTCTTTTCACTACTATTTCATGTTCTCAATTTCTCCCACGGGTCTCAAACCATGGCAACTAGAATAGGTCAAGCAAGTCCACTTCCTTCTTTACCTTTAGATTCAGTTCTTTATGTTACCGATAGTCCTTTTAATCACATAGCCGATAGTCGCTTAGCCAAATCACTTAAATGCTCTGTTTTATTTCTTGATGACCTTGTTTTTATACAGGAATGCAGTACAGGGCGGATCATTGGTACCGGGAGTGAATTAGATGGACTTTATTACCTTATATTTGCAAAATCACATGTACTCACATCTTGTCTTCCTTCAACACCTTGTCCTGTTACCGATTCGATTCACCAGATTTATTACATAAACGGTTGGGACATCCCAGTTTGTCAAAACTTCAGAAACTGGTACCTGGTTTATCTTACTTGTCCACTCTAGAGTATGAGTTATGTCAGCTCAGTCAGCATACCCGCTCCTATTTCCCTTTGACATCTTGATAATCGAGCAGAGTCACCTTTTACTTTAAGTAAATTTAGATGTTTGGGATCCTAGTCGGGTCAGTTCTACCTTGAGATTCTGCTACTTTGTCAGTTTCATTGATGATTATTCCAGGTGCACTTGGATATTTTTGATGAAAAATCGATCTTAGTTGTTTTCTATTTTCCAAACGTTCCATGCTGAAATTCAAAATCAATTTGGGGTTTCTGTCTACACATTTCGTAGTGATAATGCTCTAGAGTATTGTCTTCCCCATTTCAGCAGTTTATGAACTCTCATAGGATTATTCATCATACATCTTGTCCGTACACATCTCAACAAAATGGGGTAGCTGAAAGAAAGAATAGACATCTTATTGAAATTGCTCGTACCCTACTCATACAATCTCATGTTTCGGCGTTTTTAGGGGAATGTAGTTCTTACATCTTGCTATCTTATTAATCATATGCCATCTTCAGTTATCCAGAATCAAGTTCCATTTTCTGTCCTGTTTCCCCACTTACCTTTGTTCTCTCTTCCACCCCGTGTCTTTGGAAGCACGTGTTTTGTTCATAACCTTACTCCAAGAAAAGATAAGTTAGTTCCTCGTGCTCTTAAGTGTGTATTTCTAGCTTACTTGAGAACGCAAAGGGGGTATCAATGCTATTCTCCTGACCTCCAACGGTACATTATGTTTGCTGATGTTATCTTCTTTAAAACCCAATCATACTTCACAGGTCCAGGTAATCACTTAGATATTTCTGAGGTGCTACTAGTTTCATCTTTTGGAGATTCAGTCACTATCTCCTATTCATCTTCCTTGACAACTCCAGCTTCAGCACCTACAGCTCCAGTTGCAGTTCCACCACCTAGTCCAGTTCAACCTTCTGCAGCTCCACCACTCTTGAGTTATCATCGTCGTCCACGTCCAGCATCAGGCCCAGGTTATTCACATTCTTCTTCAGATTCTGCACCTACTACGGACTTGTCTCCTCTTAGTCAACCAATTGCACTCAGCAAAGTTGTATGATCCACACTTAATCCTAATCCCTATTATGTCGGTTTAAGTTATCATCGTCTGTCATCACCTCATTATGCTTTTATATCATCTTTGTCCACTGTTTCTATCCTTAAGTCTACAGGTGAGACACTATCTCATTCTGTCATTCAGGATGGCGATAGGCTATGATTGACGAGATGTCTGCTTTATATGCGAGTGGCACCTGGGAAGTTGTTCCTCTTCCTTCTACTGTTGGTTGTCCTTGGGTTTATGCAGCCAAAGTAGGCCCGGATGGCCAGGTGGATTGGCTTAAGGCTCGTCTTGTTGCAAAAGGATACACTTAGATTTTTGGGCTTGATTATAGTCACACTTTCTCCCCCGTGGCTAAAGTAGCATCCGTTCGTCTTTTTTTGTCCATGGTTATTATACGTCATTGGCCTCTTTATCAGTTAGACATTAAGAATGCTTTTCTCCACGGTGATCTTGAAAAAGAAGTTTATATGAAGCAATCGCCTTGTTTTGTTGCTCAGGGGGAGTCTAGTGGTCTTGTATGCCGATTGCGCAGGTCACTGTATGGTTTGAAACAGTCCCCTCGAGCTTGGCTTGGTAAGTTCAGCATAGTTATTCAGGAGTTCGACATGACTCGCAGTGAAGCTGATCACTTTGTGTTCTATCGGCATTCTGCTCCTAATCCGCGTATTTATCTGGTAGTTTATGTTGATGATATTGTTATTACTGTCAATGATCAAGATGGTATTACTAATCTGAGCAGCATCTCTTTCAGCACTTCCAAACTAAGGATTTGGGCAGATTGAAGTACTTTCTAGGTATTGAGGCTGCTTAGTCTAGCTCAGGTATTGTTATTTCACAGCGAAAGTATGCCTTAGATATTCTTGAGGAGAGTGGAATGATGGGCTACAGACATTTTGACACTCCTATGGATCTGAATGCTAAGCTTCTGCCTAGACATGGGGAGCTTCTTAGAGATCCTACGAGACATAGGAGGTTGGTTGGCAAATTGAATTACCTCACAGCGACTAGACCTAACATTTCTTTTCCGGTGAGTGTTTTAAGTCAGTTTATGGATTCTCCCCATGATAGTCACTGGGATCCAGTTGTTCGCATTCTTCAGCATATAAAGTTAGCTCCAAGCAAAGGATTACTATTCGAGGATAGAGGCCACGGGCAGATTGTTGGGTACACAGATGCTGATGGGGTAGGATCGCCTTCTGATAGACATTCTACGTCTGGATATTGCGTAGGAGGTAATTTGGTCTCTTGAAAGAGCAAGAAACATAATTTAGTTGCTCGATGTAGCGCCGAAGCCGAATATCGGGCAATGGCTATGGCGACGTGTGAGCTAGTTTGGGTAAAACAGTTGCGCAAGGAGTTGGAAGTTCGGAGAAATCAGCAAAGATGGAACTGGTGTGTGATAATCAAGCTGCTCTTCATATTACTTCAAATCCGGTGTATCGACTGTCTCTTTGTCTGAGAAAAGATACTCTCAGGAGATATTGTTACAAAGTTTATGAAGTTGAATGATCAGCTAGTAGATATTTTTTCTCGTATTAGTTACATCTGTAACAAACTCGGTACATATGATTTATATGCACCGGCTTGAGGGGGGTATTAAGTAGTTGGTCATATATAGCGTCCTACATTGGGAAGTAGATAAATATTATTATTTAATCACTGATAGGGCGTTGTACAGCACTTTAGATAATCAATAAGATTTTTCTCCCGTGTATTCTCACAACAGGAGCATCAGTAATCTGCTTCTTTTATGAATGCATGCAGTGACTTAGAATAAGATTTTTCTTAACCTTCTTCCTTCTTTTTTTTTTTTTTTTTTGATTTGCACCGGGTGTTCGAGTCTCTAAGAGCCCCGACTAATCCCGGGGGTGCACAGGCCCTCGGCAAGGAGTTTCCCGCAAGTGTACCATGGTTAATTCAGGTTTTACCCAGTCCGATGGCCCTCAAAAATTGTTTACACCCAGTGGGTTTCGAACTACCTTCTTCCTTCTTTCTTTGAACAACTTAGACACAATCTTATATACACTTTCGACGAAGCTCATTGGACTGTCTCCTAGTGGACCTCTTTATTGGAAATGGTTGATAGTAGTTTTTAGTGCATCTGCTCTGATGATATCAGAATATCTTTGGTAGAATGCTGTTGTCTACCCATTTGGCACAGGTTCTTTTTTAGGTGAACAGACGGTGATAGCATTCAGCCATTCACTACCTTCTTATTGTGAACAAGGTCGAAGCGGCCACACCTTTTTGTCACTTGTTTATTGGGAGACTGTCATCCACATATCTTGGCCTCCAACTCTCAGTGTCTATGAACAGAGAAGTGTAAAATCTCAAATTACAGAGTTGACAGCTCAGTCTTTAGCCTTCTTCCTATTGATCAATGCAGTTCTTCTTCTTCTTCACATCAGCCATCCTCTGGGAGAAACTATGTTCCTATCTCCATATTTTAGCCACACTTCTCTTGATCTTTTTCTGAAAGATGTTTCCTCAGCTTTGGTTAAAGAAAAAAATCTCCTCAAATATACCAATTGATCCATGTTATCCAATTTCTTTTTGATGTATCTTTCTCTTTCCTAATCTCCAGAAAACAGTTTCATTCATGTCCTTCGTTAACTTGTGAAGGATAACCCTCAAGGGTTGGCCTGGTGGCAATAGACTTGAGCCTTGGGGTTTGCTCCCTTTGAAGGTCTCAAGTTTGAAACCCACTGGGTGCAAACAATTTCTGAGGGCCATCGGACTGGGTAAAACCTGAATTAACCGTGGTGCACTTGCGGTAAACTCCTTGCCGAGGGCCTGTGCACCCCTGGGATTAGTTAGGGTTCTTAGAGACTCGGACACCCGATGCAAATAAAAAAAAAATAATTAACTCGTGAAGGATAACTTGGATGTTAATAGGTCTACTCATCTGAAGAATGAGGGCCCAAAAAACTGCAATAACTGCACGAACAGACCAATGTGGTTTGAGTAGAATTTGGAGGAAATGATTTCTTAAATGGTTTTTCATGTTATAGAAGTTGGGAATGTAATTTTGAGTAGGTTGTAGATAACTTCTACATATATTCAGAGATTAGCATGATATTACCATATCTATGAAGACATGGATGATTAGTTTCATTGCTTCGGCTGCGCTGTATGCCTGTAACTGCTTGCCTCTGGTGATTACGGTGCCAGTGGATAGTTTATAAATACTACCAAGTTCTGTTCCCAATATCAGAAACTGTAGTGAAACTGAAGTCCCATGCATCCATTTTATCACAGATACCATCATATGACAATCAATTCATATCTTGCACTGCTTTCCTAGATGCCTTAAATTATGGTATTGCATTGTGCTTAACCAAGAATGAAACTATGGGCATACTTGTCATTTTCCTCAACTTATAGAAAAACTTATCTGCTGCCTCAAGCTTCATTAATTAGAGCGAGTACATTATCTGCTGAAAAATCTCATATGGGACAACATGATGCTTATGATTGTAGGAAGTTCTTGTTTTTGAAGTACATTGGATCCTGGTATCTTTTGTGAGAGAAATAGCATGGCGACCTCAGCTGTGCTTATGTCCTTTTCCTTTGTGCACCACTTAAGCTCTAATTGCACCGTTAGATAAAAGGTTCTCAATAGACTTGCATGAGGGTGCATTATATAGAAAATGCAGATTAAACTTGTTATAGTATGGGGAACATAAGTGCAAGAAGTTTCTCTTTCCTAGATTTGTATAATTTGGCACTCTCTCTTGTGCTGAGAGATTCCATTTTCCTCTTTGCGAAATCTGTGATTTTGGGAAATCTGTTTACATGTATTTGCTGTGCTTATTAACGGCCGACTAGGAGAGATGAGTCTGCAGGGGAAGTTCTTTCTTTGAGGGGCAGGCCAACTTCCCTTTTGGCCTGCCTTTCTCTTGCAGTTAACATTATTTTGCATCCTATAGCTAGTAATATGATTGTGAAATTTAGTCTTATTCTCAACTTTTAGATGATAAATGTCAAAATTTCAGGTTCAGAAGTATGTGGAAGGATTATGTTGGGTTTGCCGGTATTACTACCAAGGTGTTTGCTCATGGCAATGGTTTGTTGTTTTCCTGGATAAATGAATAGTATTTTTGCACTTCATATTGACACATTTTTTGTGAAGTTATTGCTTTATTGAATACTTTGTGGTAGAAAGATGGAGCTTCTTTCTTCATGCAGCATGCCACATATATAATATTGATTACTTTGCACTTATCCTTGTAGGGATGTTGTGTATGACTCCTATTGTAATTATTGAATTTTCTATTATTCAGATATTCATTCTTTTAACTTTTTATTTATTTTTTGATTGGAGGTGAGGGGTTAGTGGTTGGAGTTGGGAGAATCTCTTCTCCCTACTTTTTTACCCCTCATAAATTTTGTGTGAGTCACGCGTACAGTGGAACCTGCTTATTGATGTCTAATGCACTGATTAGAAGTTATCAGCTAGTCCCACTTTAACACTAGACACGGAGTTTAAAATTCTAGTTTCACTTAATGAATTATATTAGTGATAGTGGAAAAGATATTAAAGAAATGGTTGGAAGTTAGTTTGGTAGAGAAGACATCACCTCAAAGTTTAAAGTTTGTATAACTAAATGACTTTGAATTCTTGAAATTTGTGAAAGTTGTACAGAATAATTTGTTAGTGGCATGCTGTCCAATATTTTGGGATGTCTCAAAATGGAAAGTTGCCATATTAATTGGGACAGGGGAGGATCTTAGTTCTTCTAACATCTCTTCGTCCTTCCTAAATTTTAGGTGGCTCAAGTGGCAATATGCACTTACAATTCGCTTTTTTAATAGGTTTTACCCATATCATTATGCTCCATTTGCTTCTGATCTCAAAGGTCTGGCGGACTTGGAAATTACTTTCTTCCCAGGGAAACCATTTAAGCCTTTTGATCAGCTTATGGGTGTTCTGCCAGCTGCAAGGTTATCTTTAAGTTCTTCATACTCCATATTGAAAGATTTGCCAAAGGAAGCATCTTTTATCCAGAGCTGGTGATTCCTCTACATTAGTGGTTGTTTATGTTTCTTTTTTCCCCCCCTCTTTACCTGTCCTGCAGTGCAAATGCTCTTCCTGAAAAGTACAGGATGCTAATGATGGATCGATCATCGCCAATTTCTTATTTTTACCCAACAGGTGTCATGTCAACATTTTACTGCAGTTCAGTTTACTATATATCTCTTCTTGTTCAGAAGTCAATCATTCACCATAAATTCTTTTGTGCCTTCAGATTTTGAACTTGACATGAATGGAAAGCGTTTTGCATGGCAGGTATTTTTATTGGTTTTCTGATATGATTTTAGCTTTTTACTTATTTGAGAGCTTGATGGTCTAATTGTGATTTCCTATGTAAAACAGGCTGTTGTAAAATTGCCGTTCATCGACGAGAAGAAGTTACTTGCTGAAACTAAAAAGCTTGAAGACACGTTATCGGTATGAAAGATAAGATTAATAGAATCTATTATAAAATGGTGAACTTGATTTACTCAAATGTCAAAAGAGAGCACTTAACTATTACTTCTTCTACCATCTTCATGTTATGTTACATCCAATTTGGCTGCTAATGCTGCTATCCTTGCTGTCGGTATCTTTGTCATGAGACACATGCAGTTCTAGTAGGCTTGATTGGTGAATTGTTGCATTGGGACTTAGATTTTATTAGTTAGGAAATTACATCCCGTTAAAAAAGTGGGCTGCTGAGGTCATAGATGTGCTCGACTTTGCTCAGTTTGAGATGTCATTGAGTTTTAATAAATAGATGGCTTTTCCTGGATTGTTTCTACCCTTGGTGGAAGGGGATGCAGATATTAAGTTGTCATTATTCCCTTCTACTCAGTTGTTGGCCTATTTCAGTTTTAGATCAGCTCGACCAATTTCAAGAGAGATCAGGCTAATTAAGCTTCAGTGTGCAGACAAAATTTAGAGATTTTGTTTCTGCACTATTTTGAATTTTGATACTTAATATCTCAATAATGTAGGAAGAATATTTTCTGTGGTCTCAAGAAAACTAGGAAAGCAGGTAGTGATGAAATATATTTTCTCGCCTTGCGGTCCAATATATGGAAAATGATTCCTTCTTGTGAGGTGGGCAGAGTAGTTATTTCTTCATCTAATCTTTATGGAATTTCTTTTTCTAATGCATCAGAAAATCTTCGTCCCCGATCTCTCTTGGCAACACATTTGACTACTAGAGCTATATACTTTGAGAACGAGTGGGATACCTGAAATGAGAGAGGATAAGTGGAGCACTTTCTGTAGTTGGTAAGTTGGTTAGGATGATGCATTAGTAGTTATAAATATTGGAGAAACTTTGGAGCACTTTCTATAATTGGTTAGGATGAAGTGTCAATAGATATATTTGGAGAATTTACTTTCAGTTTATGTCATCTATTCTGTGACTTCCTCCATGTTCAATAGTGATATTTTGGCAATTGAAATGGCACCTAACGGATCCATAATAATCCATAAGAAAATCACTGGCCACCCCAGTGGATCCATGGTTTATGTGGCGGTGTGCTGGTCATAATAGATTGACGTTCAAGTTGGAGCAAGAATTAGCAAGCAAGTTCTCCTTCTCTATTTTTCTAAAATGCGCCTATCTATCCTGGTATTTCTACTTATTTTTCTTTCAGTGACTTCATTTTGCAACATCTAACCAAGTTTGATAAAATTTCAAGGCATTAGTTTGTGAGGTTTGTTAATTGGAATCTGATCTGCTGCAATCTCCCTAGTGATAGACTAAGTTACATGAAAACTGACAGTAGCTTCATGTCAGACCTCAAGACATGAAAATTTTTAAATTCGAGGGACATAACTCGAACAAGACAAAAACAATAAACAGGTATGTAAAAGGAAGAAAGTCGATAGCTGTGAAGTAAAAATATTTATTTTACTCTGCTAGATTGTAGTTCCAATGCTAAAAAAATAGGCTGAGCTTGTTCAAATGAAAATAAAGATTGACAAAGTACCCTAAAGAGTCCCAACCTCTAAGATAAACATGAAACAGAATGCTAAATGCCTATTGAAATCTATAGTAAGTAATACGAATGATCCTTTAATTGGAATTCATGTACCTCATTGTAAAACAGTGTCCAAGGGAGACAAATGAATGTCTCAAAAGGTGCATATATATATGATATATACATAAAATCTCAAAACAAAAAGTTAAAAAAAGAAAGAGAAAAAGGACACAGTCAGCTTTTTCATTGGACTCATGTTCCAGTCCTATTGATTGTCTCTTCTTGGATTACAGTATGACAGATATACGCAGCGTTAGGTTTGGTGTATGTGATTCCTAGGTAGTAGACGCAGCAGCGAGTGGTCTGGAAGAGGCTTTTAACAGGAGATATATTCTGGAGTTTCCATATTGATGCCAACAGCCAAGTTGCTGTGCAATGTAGTCCCTCGCCATCTTTTGATGGTCTCTCCAGTCTTTCTTGCTTAAGATATTATGTAGTGAGTTTCTTATTTCTGGGGAAAAGACACCTCCTATTTGGATAGAGATGATGTACCTTTATAATGTCTTAGTCACCTATAGCATGTTAAATATCTGTATCAGCTTTACTAAAACTTGAAAAAGGTAATATTTAGCTTGCTTCTTTAAGTTAAATATTATTATTTGTCAAGGAACTATCAACAATCTCGATCAGATGAAGCCATAATAGTTATGAAAAAAATATGAAATGTTAATTTGACTCTCAAGTTAAGTTGCCCGGTCTCTTCACTTTCGGTGTCGCACCCTTATCGACACGACATGTGTGTGGATCCGTACCGGATCTTATTGACTGATTTTGGGTACTTTGACCAAAACCGACGAAGAAATTCGAGACATATACAATGATTTTTGAAATCAAAACAAAAGCTATGGCGAAATTGAAGAAATGAACTTTTATTGTCAACATCAATAGAGAGAGCCGCTCGATAAAGGTAGTCGGCTTTGGAAAAGCATCGCACAACCCGCCCGTTTGCTGCTAGTGCTAGGTGAGGGTGCCACTATGCCCCTTAATGAATCGAATGGTCCTTCGACCTTCATTTGATTCCACGGCCGGCGTAGAGCTAGAAACCCTCGCCTTTGGCTCCATACTGAAAAGGCCGGCCACGAAGGGACATCACGACTATCCTTACTGGGAATACCAGGCTTTATATGATTCTGATCAGTGATCAGTATATTTTAATATTCTGGATCCTTATGTGTTTTTTTTATACTAGCGGCGGCAGATTTGTTAGTTTTCACCATTTTGCTACTATATAACAAGGAGGGCTTTTTCTATTTTGAAATGTTTCATATGTCTTTATTGCTTGGTAAGTTTTATCGACTTCAAAAAGTCAATTTTTTTCTTTTTCTCGGGGCGACTTCATACATTCTATTACTTATAGAAATAGTCATGCCAATCTTCTCAGTAAAGAACTCTTTGAAAAGAGGCTTTTCAGTTAGTTCAAAGGCAGTAGGGACGAGCCATTATTACATGTAGACTGATGCTTTTGGAGTTAGCTCATATCGAATTGTCGGAAAGCTCATGACCTCTCGATTCCCTAGAAACTCGGTGATCTCGAAGTTTTTTGACGCCTGGTCAGAGTACGACTGGTTAGAGGGGCATATAGGTTTACGAAGGCTAAGCTAGGTTTGGGAACATCCAAAACAAATGAAAATCGGGGTCGATAGGTGGCAGTTGACAAGGAACTTGATCCTCCCCCCTCTCCCTCCGAAAAAAGGGGGAAGCCGCGGTTGAACTCTTATTATGGAAATAAGTCGGGTTCGTTTTATCAAGTCTACTAGATAGAAGATGATAGAAGGCCAACTATGGTAGCTGTCACAGGGGCGTTTTCTGTCCGCCGAAAATGCCGCGGGCAGTCAAGTCCCCACTTGGCTTCAGCCTTGCCCGATTTTTTTTCGCTTTCGAGGTTTAACACTTAGAATCAATTTAATGCAATGTAAATATAGGACACAAGCAGATATACCGGAACCCTTTCCCAACCTTTTATAAAATCAATTACAAAGGAAATTCTCGAGTTTGGCAAGGTGCTGCCACTCTTGGCAGGCACCAACTCATAAAAATAGCCGACACTTGCACGAATCTGCCCTATAAAAGCCCCCGCCTAAGGCCGCTCGTGCTGCCCACTCATGTGGCAAGGCAATGGCACATATTTTGCCATGCTCAAGCCTTGACATAGACAACCCTATGCCTATATCTTTAGACTATTTCCCTCCCTAGATACTTAGCCCGTTTTTGGGGCTGCTAACACACATCTATAGTGTAGTCAGCCCAAAACTGTTTCCTATTTTCAGTTGACATCCCCAACTGATAGGACATGATCCCTATGATAAAAAACGTCTAGGACATGCCTAAAAACGTGCATTAACTTAGCCTTATAATCAACAACTCTTGGACAAGGCAGTTGTAATCGCCCAACTGCATATCATGTGCACAACACACTTGAAAACCACTCTATGTGCGCTTTTCTTGGCCAGCTGCTGCACGCCCAAGGCTGGCTTTGCGCCCAGTCTTGGCCTTTGACACTGATCCCGCTCAATGCCATCGCCACAGCTCATCGTCCATGACTTAGCCGCACGCACGCCCACTGCCACAGTTGCTTGTTCTTGTCAAGTCGCCCCTACTTGATCAAGTCTGCCCTTTGCCAATGCCAAGCTGATTTTGGCATCAAGTCACCAAGCCATGATGCCATTCCCTTTGCTAAGTAGTTTGCCCACAAGTTCCTTAGGTGCCAGCCCGCTCACCTAAGTCATGGCAACAACATATTGCCAATGCCACTGCCTTGGCACTAAGCTGCCTCACTTTAGTGCCTAGGTCTTTCCCGTTTTGCCTTGTCAAGCTTCCGTCTAGCCCGCCTAGTTCCGTCAAGGTCTTGGCCTTTGCTTGCACGCAGCCCGCTCATGTTTTGGTGTAATCCCTCACTCCTTAGCCCTCAAATAGAAGTGTAGTCTATCACACTTGCCCTTGCAACAGTTTGTTGCCATTGACAACATCCGCATTGTCTTGCATGTTGATTTCCCCCGCACATAGGCCAATGGCAAGGCCATCATGCCAAAATCCTTGCCACTGCCGCGCCGCTTGTCGATCAGCTTTGTCAAGGGTCTAACAAACCACCCCAACCAATTGAATTCGACGTCCTCGTCGAATAAATCCCAACACATGCTGTCATTTGCCAAGACATCACAAGTTCAACACCCTTTTTGATAATTACATTGTCCTTGCCCTCAAGTGCAACGCTTTTCTCATTTGCTTTCCTGCCCGTCATTCCCACAGCAAATCCAGCACGCAACTGATTGATTTGTAAGAACCCACACTGATTTTTGGCACCCACAAACTCGAAATTTCTGCATCACTGCCTTCCATGCCTTTTCTGAATTTCTAAGCCAAGACAGTCCCTTCCACGAACAAGCACATTGACCCCTTGTCTTGCAGTCTTGTCCATGGCCGTCTCGACCTCGTCACGAACCTGCTCCGCTCTGATACTAGTTGTCACAGGGGCATTTTCTGTCTGCCGAAAATGTTGCCCGCTGTGCGGCAATCGAGTCCCCACTTGGCTTCAGCCTTGCCCGATTTTCTTTCGCTTTCGAGGTTTAACACTTAGAATCAATTTAAGGCAATGTAAATATAGAAGGACACATGCAGATTTACGGGAACCCTTTCCCAACCTTTTATAAAATCAATTACAAAGGAAATTCTCGAGTTTGGCAAGGTGCTGCCACCCTTGGCAGACACCAACTCACAAAAATAGCCGACACTTGCACGAATCTGCCCTATAAAAGCCCCCACCTAAGGCCGCTCGTGCTGCCCACTCGTTTGGTAAGGCAATGACACATATTTTGCCATGCTCAAGCCTTGACATAGACAACCCTATGCCTATATCTTAGACTATTTCCTTCCCTAGGTACTTAGCCCGTTTTTGGGGCTGCTAACACACATATATATAGTGTAGTCAACCCAAAACTGTTTCCTATTTTCAGTTGACATCCTCCAACTAATAGGGCATGATCCCTATGATCAAAAACGTCTAGGACATGCCTAAAAACGTGCATTGACTTAGCCTTATAATCAACAACTCTTGGACAAGGCAGTTGTAACCGCCCAACTGCATAGCATGTGCACAACACACTTGAAAACCACTCCATGTGCGCTGCATGTGCGCGTTTCTTGGCCAGCTGCTGCACGCCCAAGGCTGGTTTTACGCCCAGCCTTGGCCTTTGACACTGCTCCCGCTCAATGCCATCGCCACAGCTCGTCGCCCATGACTTAGCCGCACGCACGCCCACTGCCACAGTTGCTTGTTCTTGTCAAGTCGCTCCTACTTGATCAAGTCTGCCCTTTGCCAATGACAAGCTGATTTTGGCATCAAGTCATCAAACCATGATGCCATTCCCTTTGCTAAGTCGTTTGCCCACAAGTTCCTTAGGTGCCAGCCCGCTGACCTAAGCCATGGCAACATCATTTTGCCAATGCCACTGCTTTGGCACTAAGCTGCCTCACTTTAGTGCCTAGGTCTTTCTCGTTTTGCCTTGTCAAGCTTCCGTCCAGCCCGCCTAGCTCCGTCAAGGTCTTGGCCTTTGCTTGCACGCAACCCACTCATGTTTTGGTGTAGTCCGTCACACCTGAGCCCTCAAGTAGAAGTGTAGTCCATCACACTTGCCCTTGCAACAGTTTGTTGCCATTGACAACACCCGCATTGTCTTGCATGTTGATTTCCCCTGCACATAGGCCAATGGCAAGGCCATCATGCCAAAATCCTTGCCACTGCCGCGCCGCTTGCCGATCTGCTTTGTAAAGGGTCTAACAATAGCCTTGCACAAGACGATGGCCTTTCACTTCGATTTCCTTCCTTCGTAGTCAAATCTGATGATACGCTTCTTGAACCCTTCTAAGCAATTAGAAGAGCGCGGAATTGGACCTCCCTCAAATAGATGGATCTAGGATTGATTATGTCAGTCCTTTTCCTTTTATCTCCTTTTCATATTCTCCTCTTGATCAATATTTTCCCCTCGGAATATCTTGTACGTTTTACACATGATGTTTCATAATTTAGACTTTTGTATAACTCTATTTTTGGATATTTGAATTATTTTTAGTTGAATCCCCACACCCATATCCGTACTTGTAGAGCAACTTAGCTCTACAACAACAACATCAACAGACCCAGTGTAATCCCACAAGTGGAAAATATTCTGTAAAAAGCGGAGGTGTATTTTTAGCGTCTGCTTCTTGTTCAATTGCATCCAGTTATCTAGCTTCCCCATGTGCCATTGAAATCACTACTTCAGAATAATGTGGGTTTCATCGTGGCTATCTCTGATCGTCTCAGTTAATTCACTGATGTAGTATTTATATTTTATGCACCTACCCTAAGTAGCTGCTCAAAGCTGTAATGTTTGTAGTTTAACCTGGATGTTCATTGTTCAGAAGTCTCGCCTTCCTTTGTATTGTCCATAAGCAAACAGTGATATCAAAGATATCAAACATTCAGAGGATTTTTCATGGCAGATTAGAGTGCTCAGGAGTAACCATGTCCCTATTTCGCAGTGTTATCAAAGGCGAAAAACGCAAAAAAGCTCTAAGGTCGGTTGTGGTTTTAAGCACAAAGCACAAATAAAGCGTGGGCTAAAATGAAAAAAGACGCAACGGGAGAAAAAGTAAAAATATGTATATGTAATCCAAGACTAATAGTTATAAGCATGAATAACAAATATATGGACAAAGAAATTGGAAAAAAGTTACGATAAAGTGAAAATCAATTGTTTAATGTAGCCTTTTCATGATTGCACTCATTGGCAAGGAGTAGTATGCCTTAGAGCCTTGATGCGATACTAAAGCGCCCACAATGCGAGGCAAAGCGCTCAACATGTTTTGAGCCTTGCTTCAGGGCTTAAGCGCGCCTTTGACAACACTGCTATTTCGTTGACTTGGAGCTTAACTGGAAAAAGATCCTTTGGAAGATGAGGTATTATTTATAATGCATATTAGAGTTGTTCTCGTCTCATTCTCATTTTGTATTTTTGCAGGAAGAGGAGCAACTCAGGAACAGTGTAATGTTCGATTTGCTCTATGTTCATCATCAACATACTTTGGCTCCATATATCATTTCGTACTATCATCACAATAATAAGGTGCCCCCAGGGGAACAAAGGCCATGGCTAATTGATGCAAATCTGAGGTTGGTCATGTGGTCTACTGCTGTAAATTTTCAAGTTTTTTTTTTTTTTTTTTTTTGGGTTGTTTTTGCTGGTTCCTCAAGCATTCTTCTATTCCCTTTTTCACAGTGGTGGAATGAATGGATTCATTTGGTTATCTGAGCGGAATGGCCTGAGAGATAGGGTTTGTTCCCCACTCAATGGATTGGAAGATATTTCAAATAATAAGATTTTGTGAGTTCTGTTCTGGCAATTTCAGACCTCTAACCTTCTTTCAAATTGTGATCATGACATTCAGAATATTTCAACTGCTTGAGAAAGTACCTCTTATCTTTTCTCTTGTGTGGCCAGAAATATTACCTTTCTGAATCCAGTACCTCATAAGAATATTCCGAAGCCTCCAGAAGGAGTATTTATGCCCAAAAAGGTTTGTAAAAGAATCTATAATTTGCTTAGTTGCAGTTGTACATCTGGAGCATTCTGAAACAATAATACCTAAGTAGTAAAATTTGCTTAACCATTATGTTCTTGAGCAGAGATAATCTAGCAGGAACATATATTGTAATTTTTCAGTTTCTGTTATGTGAGTGCGCGTGGATTTAAATAAGTAGATTCCAATTCTAGTCTTATTTAGTCAGTGTTATTATTTTGGTGGTTTTTCCTGCTGTTGATAGAATATGCCCAACCCACTTTTTTTACTTAAAAAAAGTGCTATTCTTTCGAGCTTTTCCTGATCTAGGTGAGCTTGAATTTAATTAATTCTAATATTTATTCAATATCAGTGGTTTCTGCTGAGAGTTAATCTGCAGTTCATTTTTTCTTGTATTTTGAGGCACATGGCTTCGGTCTGCTACATTGCTTTTGCTGTTTGTGGTCTAGCGTCTGGTTGAGTGTGATGCATTGCTGCTTTTAGGAAAATTGAGTGAAGCTATTGTAATTTGTACTGCAGATTTTGAGAGCTGTTGATATAAAACCTTTCCCTGTATTATGGCATGAAGATCATGGTACCCGGCGTCAGCTAGGCAAAGATAGGTAAAATCTCATCTCTTTTTGCCGTGTCTTGTGGTATTTGCGTGCCTTTTCTTTTCACAATCTTAAACCTGCAACAAGTGTTAACAGTAATCTTGTCTTTTGTGAGTAATGAGCTTGTGAATGTAATTTCTTTTTGCAAGTAATCAACTGATAATATGAATGTTTTCGGTCTTGTGTGTTATGCAGGGGTCCAGTATCTGGGGCAATAGCAGGGCCTTCTCTGGGAGAAGCAGCACATCGGTTGCTTAAGAACACATTGAATATCAAACCCGGTGGAACAAATTCTGGAGTGTTGGAGCAATCGTATCATCGAAATTTCCTCGGCAACCATGTTGTGAATAGACCAAGGCCAGCTGGACCGTCTGGCTATGAAGGTGGATTTTATGATCAAATGAGTTACAGGAATTTTTCTCCCAATCACCGGCCACGATTTCCAGGACCAGTTGGCTGCGCAAATGGTTTTTTTCAGGATCCTTATTTATCTAGCAATTTTATGCCTCGTGGTGCATCTGGAAATCCCAGATATGCTCCATCCCCTTATGAGTTGCAAGGCCCTAGGCTAGATTTCGGGATGCAAGACAGGCATTCATATCAAGATCAGTATCATAGCATGAGGAATGACATGTCTGTGTTGACAATTGAAAGTGGTTCAAGAACGAGGCCTTATTCAGCTGTGCCAAGAATGCCAAATTCAGGACAATTTTCTAACGTCCGCCCACCGCTATTCACACAAAGTGTGAGTCCACTTCCTTCACCCCCGCCGCAGTGGATTAATAAACCTGCAAGGGGAGCTACATCAATGCACTTAAAGCATCAAGAAACTTTAAAAGGGACGGGGTACGAGAAGCAAGTCAAGCAGGTTTACCAAATCAAAAGCCGACCAACTCAGAGTCCCCAAGAAACAGGAACACAACATTAATGTTTGAATTGTTTTGAGCTTTGCTTTTCCCGTTGATAGTCAATCTCCATAGACGTAGTGAAGGATATCCGGATCCTACCATGAAGGATTTTTCTCATATCTTTCTTTTTATCATTATAGATGGATGGAGCCATTTTATGTTCAATTGTAGCAAATATGGTG
The DNA here is from genome assembly GCA_026770625.1 of Nicotiana glauca. Lineage (NCBI taxonomy): Eukaryota > Viridiplantae > Streptophyta > Magnoliopsida > Solanales > Solanaceae > Nicotiana > Nicotiana glauca. The sequence continues at coordinate 40,433 of MU726694.1, read as the reverse complement.
GAGTCCGTTTCACAGTCCCCATGTATGATAGGCCAGTTTGAGCTCTGGCAAGTACGTTGTACCAAATGAAAGAGAAAATTTCAAGGAATAGTCTTTGTTGCCTTGTTCTTGTTGACTGAATTGGCAGAACAAATCCTGCAGAGTTATAGTAGGATACACACAAGCAAGATATGAATTTTTTTCCCCAACCGGATGCCGGGTAAGTTTAGTTGGCTGTAACAGTGGTCTGTCTACTAGTTTTCTTTTCATATATTTCAGCATCGAAAAAGAAATACCATTGCATGTGGTAACATTATTTGAGAATTTGGTTCCGTATGTTCTTTTTGTGGCTATTGAATGTTGTGAATTACTACACTTAAGCTTCTCGTTGAATTTAGATTGCTGCTGATTTTGCATGATCAATGTTAAGCTATTGTATAAAGTTAAGTTAAGCTATTGTATAAAGTTAATCTTTCTGGAGCAAGGGAACTGAACAGAGTCCTCATAGTCCAACCAAAGCATGTACTTCCTAATCTTGGTCTCTCTAAAACACTATCCCTATTTTCTGAAAGCGAAGTTGTTTTTAGTGTTTGGTATGACCAGGAAAATAGTTTCTACCAAAAGAGGAAAAATGACCTGGCTTTATGCCTTATGGACATAAGCTATTTTCCTTTATAACTATACCAGCACTTACTTAACATGACTTGCTCCATTCAATAATTATTACACTATTTCAATCTTTAATGTCTAAAACCTCACAAAAACTTTATTCAATTTGCTGGTATTATTATTAATGTATAGTCTTAAAAAATAGTAGTAGTTTTTACTCACCAATAAAATTGTTTGTCGCTTTTTTGAAGGAAATACTTTTTAAGCAAACATTTTTTATTGAAAACATTTTCTTTTCATACCAAATTGTGTTTCGAATAATGTTTCAAAATTCTACATGTTCACTTCATTTTAGAAAATACTTCAAGATTTTTTTTTTTTAAAGTGCAAGGGATGGAACCGTTCATCTCCGAACAATAGTGCAGTGGAAGGTTCTAATGACGGTCGTCTAGCAAATTGGGAGCAATTAATATGATATGATTGTGCTAAGCGCAAGTTTCCCTATTATATATATACTTCTACTATTAAGAAATGTAGCTCAAAGCAACAACATAAAACAAGAAGATAAGCAAAAGAATAAGAGAAGAAAAGATAACTTTCTTATTTCATCAAGTGTTCAAGTGTATCCCATATCACATTTCATGCCTCTATTTATACTATTACTTAGAATGTTACAAAATGATTGTCTTAAACATGACACTAATAATTGAGATTATGGGGGAAGATCACGAGGAGGGGTTATGGAGGTGTCAGAGTTACAACCATAATAGTGATGGGTAGTGAGAGGTTATTTACATCACGGGTGAAAGTAGTGGGAGTAGTAAACATCCACATTTACTAATACTTTTACAACACTCCCCCATGGATGTCCAAAAATAGATAATATGCCTCGTTAAAATCTTACTAAGAAAAAATTTCTTGGAAAAAAATCTTAGTGAAGGAAAAAAATACACATATCTGTAACACGCTTTATTTACTGCCTCGTTAAAAACCTTACCAGAAAAACTCAGTAGGACAAAACCTAGGAAGGGAAAAAGAGTACAACGCGTATCTTACTCCCTCTCATGAAAACATCACTTTATTTCTCGAAGATGGCGCATTCCAATCTTTTGTCTCAACTTCTCAAATGTTGAAGTTGGTAATGCCTTAATAAAAAGATCAACCAAATTTTCACATGAACGAATCTGTTGAACATTAAACCATTTTGTTGAAGATCATGCGTGAAAAAGAACTTTGATGAAATATACTTTGTTTCGTCTCCTTTGATGTGTCCTCCTTTCAGTTGAGCAATGCAAGCAACATTATCTTCATATAGTGTAGTTGGATTATCTTTTTTATAAGGAAACCATACATTTCCTGAATATGCTGAGTTATTGATCTCAACTAAATACATTCCCGACTAGATTTATGAATGGCTATTATCTCAGTATGATTTGAAGATTTGGCAGTTATTGTTTGTTTCATTGAACGCCAAGATATAGTTGTACCTCCATATATAAACAAATAACTTGTTTGAGATCGGGCTTTATGTGGATCAGATAAATAACCTGCATCGGCATAGCCAATCATTTCTGACTTGAATTCATTAGAATAAAGCAATCCCATATCTATAGCTCCCCAAAGATATCTAAATATATGCTTAACATCATTCCAATGTCTTCTTGTTGAGGATGAGTTGAATCTTGCTAATATGCATACTGCAAAAGCATATCTGGTCGATTATTGTTGGCAAGATACATCAGTTCCCCAATTGTACTGGGATATAGAGTTTCATCACCAACAAGCTCTTCATTATTTTCTCGAGGCCAAAATGGATCATTGTTTATGTCAAGCGATCTCACAACCATCTGGGTACTCAATGGATGTGCATAAAATTGCTTAAAACCCTTTTTAGTGTATGTTGATTGATGGACAAAAAATCATTTGTTACATTGCTTAATTTGTAGGCCAAGACAAAATTTTGTCTTACAAAGATCTTTCATTTCAAAATATTTTTTCAAACACCCTACAACCTTTGGAAACTCTTTAGAAGTGCCAATGATATTCAAGTCATCAACATACATAGCTATGATGACAAATTCAAATCCCGGCCTCTTAATAAAGACACAAAGGCAAATAGAGTCATTTGTGTAACTTTCCTTTAGCAAATACTCACTAAGGTGATTGTACCACATCCTCCCTAATTGCTTCAATCCGTATAAGGATTTTTGAAGCTTTATTGAACAAGTTTCCCTTGAACTTTTATGTGTTTCAGGAGCTTTAAATCCATCAGGAATTTTCATAAAAATTTTATTGTCCAATGAGTCATATAAGTAGGTTATGACAACATCCATCAACCGCATATCAAGCATTTCATGGACTGCCAAATTTATTAGATACCTGAATGTAATTGCATCTACCACAAGAGAATATGTCTCCATATAATCAATTACAAGCCTTTGCGGAAATCCTTGTGCCACAAGTCGTGATTTATATCTTACGAATGCAAAACTCATTTGTACTCCACTGGCTTGACACCTTCAAGCATTCGGACTATTGGTCTGAAAATTTTACATTTTTCGAGTGAATACAATTTTGCTTGAATTGCATTTTTCTATTTTGACCAATTATTTCTCTGTCTACATTCATCGATAGATTTTGGCTCAAGATCCTTATCTTTTTGCATTACTTCAACCGGAATATTATATGCAAACAACAACAAAAATATTATTTCGGTTCTACCTTTTTCCCATAGAGACATAACTTATTGAGATATATTCATTTTCATCATTTTCAGGAACTTGAACCTCCCGCGGGGTCTTATTAGTTATTATATCTTTATGCTCTTCTTGACCAATTTCCTCCACATTATGATCAACTTGATCATTTTCTCCTTTCCTTTTTAGAGATTTTTATCCTTGGAACCGATTGGTCTACCACGTTTAAGGTGTGACCTAGACTCATTGCATTATCATAGTGTCCGGCTGGGATATTAACTCGAATTGGAGCATTTACAGCTGGAATATGCGATTTAGTAACCCGTGGAAGGTTAGTAAATGAATCTGGCAATTGATATGAAATAATTTACATATAAATTATCCTTTGAATTTGTTGTTCACATTGATTTGTACGAGGATCCAAATAAGATAGCGATAATACATTTCAATCTATCTCTTTTTCCCGATATGTATTTTCTCCACCTAATGTTTGGAAAGCTGATTCATCAAAATGGCAATCAACAAATCTAGCTATAAACAAATCTTCTGTCATAGTCTTGTAATGATACGACTGGTCATTTTGAGTATCTACACTTAGCTTGGTACTTTTAGAGCTTGAGTATCTTCACATGATGTATTATGACTTGTGTAAATCGTTGGTGTTGGTTTTCAAGCTATCCGGAATCGATTTGGAAGAAGGAACTTCAAGATTTAAGCTCTAAGTTGGAAGAGTTGACCAAGTTTGACTTTTTAGAATTGGACCCCGGAATGGAGTTTCGTCGGTTTTGTTAGCTCCATTGGGTGAGTAGCGCGTCAGATCGTAATTTGGAGGACCGTAGTCGAATTAGTCTTGAAATGGCCAAAGTTGGATTTTTAGGAAGTTTGGCCGGGAATGGAATTTATGATATTGGGGTCGGATTCCTATTCTGGAAGTTAGAGTAGGTCCGTAATGTCAAATGTAACTTGTTTGCAAAATTTGAGGTCAATTGGATGTGATTTGTTAGGTTTCGGCATCGGTTGTAGAAATTGAAGATTCAAAGTTTATTGATTTTGACTTGAGGTGTGATTCATTGTTTTGAGGTTGTTATACGTGATTTAAAGACTTGAGTAGGTTCGTTTCTTCATATAGAACTTGTCTGCAAAATTTAGTGCCATTTGAAGTTGATTTGGTATGGCTCGGATGATTGGTTGCGATTTTAAAAGTTCTTGAAGTTTACTTTGATCTTCATGTGTTTTGGCGTTCGATTTATTTTTTTGGAGGTTATTTTGATGATTTGATCATGCGAGTGAGTTCGTGTTTTGTTTCTGGATGTGGGTGCATAGTTGGTTCGGAGCCTTGGGGGCTCGGGTGAGTTTTGTCCGGAATGATTTTCATGATTTTGAGTGTGGTACTGTTGTCATCGCATTTACGATGTTTTTATCGCAAACGCGACTATAGAAATTGCGAAGCAGCCTCGCATTTGCGAAGATGGGATGCTTGGAAGGGACTCGCATTTGCGAAGAAATTGCTGTTTTTGCGAAGCCTGTTGAGTTCGCATTTGCGGACTCAGTAAGGCATTTGCCATAAAGGCTAGGCTGAGTTAGTTCACATTTACGACCAACTGGTCGCTTTTGCGAAGGACCAGTGTTCGCATTTGCGGCCTTTTTGGTTGCATTTGCGAAGGCAGCAAAGAATTTCAAAACTTCGCTTTTGCAACGAGTTGCAACCCCATGACGCAAATGCGACATCTGCATCCTGTATATAGCTGAGGATTTTGAGACTTAGCTTCATTTTCTTATATTTTGAACCCTAGCTTCAATGGGAGGCAATTTTGTGAAGGAATTTTCATACTAAATCATTGGGTAAGTACCTCTAATCAATTCTCAATTATATTTCATGATTATACAATAGATTTAACATCAAATTCATGAAAATCTAGGGAAAAATTTGGGGATTTTGTCAAAACTTTGAAAATTAAAAATTTGGGATTTGAGAGTAGAATAGGACTCGAATTTGGAAACAAACTACGTATGTGGACTCGTGAGGCAATGGGTAGTCAAGACCTACCTTTGGACCTGGGTTTTGAATGGGTGGACCTGGGGGTTGACTTTTTAAAAATTGTATAAAAATTATAGCTTTATTAATTGGAATTATTTTTTCTTGCATTGTGTGATGTATTTAACTCGTCTTTGGCTAGATTGAGCCGAGCGGAGGTGAATTTATAAAGAAAAAAAAAGCTAAAATGAGTATTGAGTTAGTCGAATTAAAGTAAGTGTCATGCCTAACTTTGTTAAGAGAATTTTTCCTACTATTGGACATTATTTGCAACATGTGAGGGTGATACATATATGAGGTGACGAACAAATATGTATGTGCTAGGGTTAATCATGCTCGGGGGTAGATTATGTTATAATTGTATCTTGTAGAACTACGTGACCTTCTTACTTCCTGTCTTACCTGACTCCTAAATCACTAAATTATGGAATTGAATGTTAGGAACTAAAATGTAGTTATTTATAACTTGATTAAAATTAGATGGAATTCTGAGAAACATTGATGTGTCAAATTGGGACATCATTATGCTTAATCATAAATACATTATTACGACCGGTATTCATGAGATGCTAGATTTTATGTTCGTGTTGTAGATTATTCTTGAGATTTGTTGAAATACTTGAATAATAAAGCCATTGAGGGTTTATTGAACTATTGTTGACTTGAAAGTCGTGATTGGGGTTTCATTTGGAATACTTATTTCAGCACTCTCCTTGACTTTATTTATGCTTCCTGCCTTGTTTGTCATTAATATACATATGCTTGGTAAGAAAGAGTGTAAAGCACAAAGGGTGATGCCATTCCATTGTATACATTATTATGTGAGGGAGAGTGTAAAGCACGAAGGGAGATGACGTGCCATGTTATATGAGTGTAAAGCATGAAAGGTGATGCCATGCTATATCATTGAGAGTAAAAACACAAAGGGTGATGCCGTGCCATGTTATGTGAGTGTAAAGCACGAAGGGTAATGCCATGCCATTTCATTTATATTGTTATGCTTTTATATTATCGTGAGATCATGGCACGATGGGTGTTTCTGTGCAGGCGAGGATGAGGGATATGCATTATGTTGTGATGTCTGTTCCCCGTGTATACACTCATATCTTTACCTTGAGCTGTTATTGTCGTAATTATAGATCTGATTTGACTTGTTGCTAGTGTTCTGTCATTGATCTCTATCTTAATTGTTGTTGTGTTGCTCATACCTTCTACTTGCTTAACTTGCAAATACCATGCCTATTTCCCGCTTTATAATTACACTCATGTCGTATCTATTCTGTTTCACTTTAGTACAAGCCTTCTACAATGCTAGTCATTCATGCCTCTACTTCTTAACTTGTAAAGGTCATGTGTTCCTTTCTTATTTGTTATGCTTGAATCTAGGCTTCCACTATACTAGTTAGTTGAAGTTGATATTACGTGTCTCCTCATTGCTGTCATTTCTCATATGCCTTCTGCCTAGTCTATTTTTGTTGCCCACATGTATATCCTCGTTCATTATTGCTACTTGTGTATTTCCTACTTTGTAATTCCTATTATCTATGTTTTTTGTCATCCAGTTGGTACTGTTATACGTATATTGAGTGAGGATGAGATAAAAGCCCGAAGGGTGTTGTCGTGTAATTGAATTGATATGTAAGTACATTCCCAATGCTATGAAAGTTATGGAGTGACTGTCGTGGTGTATTGGTTTTCATTCTAAGGGAAATATTGGTCGAGGTATTGGAAGTAGCTAAATTGTGATCTCTGTTAGCACTCAGTTATTGTTTTGTATATTCGTTTCATGTATTCTTTTCTGTTGTATCATAGTATAGTTCTATTGCTGGTTTTCTGTGTAGGTTTATTAGTGAGTATGTTTTAACTAAAAAGCCTCGTCACTACTTCTTCGAGGTTAGAAAAGATACTTACTGGTACATGGGGTCGTTGTACTCATACTACACTTCTGCACCTTGCGTGCAGGTTTTTGAGCGGAGTTGCTGGTGATGTCGGGAGCTGACTCTGAAGATGTCCCTACATTCTGTGTAATGATCCGACTGGTCTATTTTGCTTTATAGAACCCTTTTCCCCTAAATAATATTTCCCGTACTTGCTTTTACTAATTTATGACTTGCAGGGATGGTTGGTTTGGAATTTGGAAGAGTTTGGATTGAAAGTGGAACACTTGATTCCTTAAGGTTGGCTTAAAAGGCCAAGCTTGACTTTGGTCAACATTTTTAGTAAACGTCCTTGGAATTGGGATCCGAAGGTTCCAATAGGTTCGTATGTTGATTTCGAACTTGGGCGTATGTACGGATCGGGATTTTGTGATATCGAGGTCCAAACAAAATTTTTAGACGGGAAATAGTTTCGTAATGTCATTTAGGAACTGCACACAAAATTTGGTATCATTTCGAGAAGTATAAGTACATTTCAGCACATTGGAAGTAGATTGAAGAACTTGAAGTTCATAAGTTTGATCCAATAGGTTTTAGGGTGTGATTCTTAGTTTTAATGTTGTTTCGGGCATTTTGAGGGTTCGAGCGAGTCCGTTTTATGATTCCAAACTTGTTGATATGTTCGGGCAGGGCCCCGAGCGTCAATCAGATGAGGTTCGAGCTAAGTCAGAAATTTGAGAAGTAGCTAAAGTTCCAGTTGCTGTCATAACCGCACCAGCAGTAAGCCAGCTGCAGGTGCGAGCCTGCAGAAGCAGCTAAAGCATCACATATGCGGTCCAAGGGGAGGAGCCCAGGTTCCGCAGATGCGGCTCCTCTTCCGCAGGAGCGAAACTGCAGGAGCAGTCACCCGATCGCAGATACGGCCCCAGCTAGCCTGGCCCATTTCCACTGAAGCGTGACCACATATGCTGTCAATGCACCAGAGGTGCGAAAACCGCTGAACAAGGTGGCCTTCATTTAATACGGGAGTTTGTAATTTTCTGACACATTTCACTCCATCTGTGGCAATTTAGGAGCTTCAAAAGGGGATATTTCAACCTAGCTTTGTAAGGTAAGTAATTTCTACTTAATGAGAGTTTAATACATGTTCATGGGTAGATTACAACATGTAAACTAGTGGAAATTGTGGGTTTAGAGTAAAACCTAGGGTTTTGATAAAAATGAGATTTAACCATGAAATTTGTTATGGAATGTAGTAGAAATCATATATTCTTGATCTTAAGGTTATGAGTAACGACTTTCTTCGAAAATATCTGGAATCCGGACATGTGGAACTGGGGATGAATTTTAGGAACCTTTCACTTAGGGTGGGGAAATTATTTCAATAGTTAGAATATGAACTCTTGAGGATATATTGACTAGTTCTTACCCTATTTGAATAGTTTTGGATCGTTCGGCTCCGATTTGAGGGTTTGAGCACATTCTTGAATTTGGAAGTAAGCTTTGGGGTGAGGTAAGTCTCCTTTCTAACCTTGTAAGAGGGAATTAACCCCATAAGTGAATTAAATAAATGTATGTAACTATCTGTGGGGGCTACGTACGTACATGGTGATGAAAGTCCGTACGTAGCTACTATTATGCTAATTGTCCGGGTAGTTTAGGACCCGTATCATGATATACTTGAAATTCTTGCGTCCCTACTTTCTACTAAGATCTCTTAAGTCATGCTGGAAATTGGTAAACAAATTTAGACGACTATGCTCACTTACTTGAGAATTTTAGTGAATTACTTGACTATAAATGGGCAATATGTGCTTTCTTGATAATAAATTGTTATTTGTGGATCGGGCCGAGCGCCTCGGTAGTAAATAGATGCACCTATGATTTGCGCCAATCGACCCTCTCGGAGTGCACAATTTAATTATATATTGGACCGGACGACCTCGGCACAATGTGCGCATGTTATTTATGTGGAACTTTCCATGATTTACATTACTTAAATGCTTTGAAACGTAAGTTATTACATGATATGAATGAAATTGATATGTTGTTTATGAAAGATTATCTTATTTCTCCTTGTTGTTGGACTGTCATTTGTATTCATGTTATTAACGCTTAGCATAACACTTAAACTGTATTGTTAGTAACCCTAGTAGGTGTCAAGTCGACCCTCGTGACTACTTCTTCGAGGTTATACTGGATACTTTCTGGGTACATGATGTTTATGTACTCATACTACGCTTCTGCACTTAATTGTACAGGATCTGAGGCAGGTGCATCTAGCTACTCGTCTGGCACGCATTCCTGATACCTAATCAAGATCTCACGGTGAGTTGCCCTCTCCTGAGCTGTCAGTAGCATGCCAAAGTCTCTCCTTTTGTTATTATTGTCTATTCTATTTCAGGCAGTAGGATAGTTATATTTTTGTACATTCTACTAGTTTCCCTCGTACTTGTGATACTAGATCCCGACACACACATTAGTAGACTATTATTTTTAGGTTGTATTCCTATTATTATGATCCCTTTTAGTCTTTCCCGATTCAGTTGCTTTATAAATTTTTTAATTATCTTTTGTTTTAAATTTAAGTTAAGTAAATGTTAGGATTGTTTATTAAAATAAATGAGAACTTACTAGTTGATTAGGGTTAGCTTGCTTAACAACGGTGTTGGGCACCATCACGACTTATAATGGAACTTGGGTCATGACAATATGGTATTAGAGCACTAGGTACACGTAGGTCTCACAAGTCATGGTCAAACCTAATAGACTCTTGCGGATCGGTATGGAGATATCTGTACTTATCTTTGAGAGGCTATAGGGTGTTAGGAAACTACTTTTTATTCATCTTCTATCGTGCAGCCGATGGTATACTAAATTTTATTCTACTATTCTCTCATAGATAGTAAGGACGCGTACGACTGATGTTCTAGACCCGGGAGGAGCTGCTCCCCCCATTGCTAGAGGTCGAGGTAGAGGCAGAGGCCGGGGGAGGGCAGCGGCCTGAGGTAGAGGACCAGGGCATCCTAGAGTTTCCCCAGTTGCACTACCAGCGAATCCAGTAGGGGATCTTATTGTTGAGGATTGGGGCAAGGTGCCCGCAGCAGAGCCTGCCCCGGCTGATTTCATGACAACACCGGGTTTTCAGGAGGTCATGGGCTGTATATTCCGGTTCATGGATTCTATGACCCAGTCTGGTTTATTTCCAGTAGACCCAGCCATATCTCAGTCGGTAGGGGGAGCACAGACCCCTACTGGTCAGGCTCCTGGGCATGCAGTCGTGTGTATCAGACTCCGGGCACCCTACCCTCGGATTGGGCCTAGCTAGTTACAGCAGTGGCACTTGAGCCCTGACCAGCTGCAGACGGCAATCCATAGAACTTATTGGAAAGAACTAGGCTATACCTTCCTATCTTCGAAGGTCAGCGTCACGAGGATGTCCAGGATTTCATTGATAGGTGTAGGGATAGACTGCACAACATGAGGATATTGGAGTTGCATGGGGTTGACTTCACTACTTTCCAGTTGGAGGGAAAGGTCCGTAGATGGTGGCAAACTTATGTTCTTGTCAAACTAGCGGGTTCCCCTCCCATTACTTGGAGCCAGTTCACACAACTCTTCTTAGATAGGTATATTCTGCCCTCCGAGAGGGAAGAGTTGTGGTATCAGTTTGAGCAGCTTGAGCAGGGTCAGATGTTAGTGACCGACTATGAGGTGAGGTTTTCTGAGTTGTCTCGCCATGCACTCGTGATACTTCCTACGAACGCAAAGAGTGCGAAGATTTGTTGCGGGGCTGTACTCCGGTATCTGGGCTAACATGACCCGAGAGGTTGAGATGGGGACTTCTTATCAGCTGGTAGTGGAGATTGCTCAGATGATTGAGGGCTACCGTCAGAGGGGTAGAGAGAGCAGATGCAGTAGGACAAGAGGTCACATTTCACCGAAGAGTTTTGAGGTGTCCCAGCTAGGGGCAGAGGTCAGTTTGGGAGAGGTCAGCCTAGCAGGCCCCCATATTCAGCACCACCACCTCCTCGAGGTGCTCCAGCGCACCCCTATTTTTGTGCCATACCAGAGAATTCTTACCGCCCACCAGACATTCAAGGTTCCTCTAGTGGGTACTCAGGTCCCCATGGTTTATCTAGCTCCTATTTTAGTGCTATATCGGAGAGTTCATACCGCCCATCGACTATTCAAGCTTCTTCTAGTGGTTCTATAGGCCATCAGGGTTAGACTTTAAGGCACCAGGTCACCGCACCGAGGGGTTGTTTCAAGTGCGTAGATCTCGGTCATATGAGGAGGTACTGCCCCAGACTTCAAGGCAAGGCAGTGCAGTAGGGTCAGCAACGGCTGTTCGGCCGCCCAGAGGTGGAGAGCAGACTGGTATGGGTCGTCCTAGAGGTGGAGGCCAGGCAGGGGGAGGTCAACCAGCTACTATTCAGTCAGGTGGAGGCCAGCCAGCTGGCCCTTTAGCCAGATTCTATGATTTTCTGGCCATACAGATGCATTAGCCTCAGATGTCGTTATCACAGGTACTATTTCCGTATGGGGTAGGGATGCTTCAGTACTATTCGATCTAGGGTCTAGCTATTCATATGTATCATCTCTGTTTGCTCATTTCCTGGATATTCATCGTGAGTCCTTGGTACTCTTGTTCATCTGTCCACTCTTGTGGGCAATTATGTGGTTGTGGATCAGATCTATCAGTCCTGTGTGGTCACATTCTATGGTTTTGAGACTAGAGTAGACCTCCTGTTACTTGATATGACCGACTTTTAGGTCATCCTGGGCATTTACTAGTTATCCCCATATCACGTCGTCCTAGATTGCCATACCAAACTATTACCTTAGCAATGCTAGAGTTGTCGTGATTAGAGTGGAAGGATTCCTCAGTTAGTACATCTAGTCGGGTTATTTCTTTTCTGAAGGCTCGACACATGGTCGAGAAGGGTTGTTTGGCTTATCTAGCTTATGTTCGAGACACCACTGTAGAGTCTGTGACAATTGATTCAGTTCCAGTAGTTCGAGAGTTTGTTGATGTGTTCCCTTGTGACCTTCCAGGCATGCCACCGGATCATGATATTGATTTTTGTATTGACTTGGCTCTAGGTACCCAGCATATATCCATTCCACCATGCCTTATGGCTCTGAAAGATTTGAAAGAGTAGAAGGAGCAGCTGGAAGAGTTGTTAGCATAGGGGTTTGTGACACCTACTGTACCACCTTGGGGTGCATCAGTGTTGTTTGTGAAGAAGAATGATGGGACCATGCGGATGTGGATTGATTACTGCTAGTTGAACAAGGTTACCATCAAGAAAAAGCACCCATTGCCGCGCATTCATGATTTATTCGACCAGTTGCAGGGTTCTTGGGTGTTATCTAAGATCGACTTGAGATCAGGGTATCATCAGCTGAAGATTCGGTACTCAGATGTCCCGAAGACTGCTTTCCATACTAGATATGGCCATTATGAGTTTTTGGTAATGTCCTTCGGCTTGTCTAATTCCCCAACAACGTTTATGGACTTTATGAACATGGTGTTCAGGCCTTATATTGATTCCTTTGTTATTGTCTTCATTGATGACATCTTGATCTACTCACGTATCCTAGGGGAGCACGAGCAGCATTTGAGAGTAGTGCTTCAGACATTGCGAGAGAAGAAGCTATATGCTACGTTCTTCAAGTGTGAGTTTTGGCTTGAAACAGTAGTATTCTTGGGGCATATCGTATCAGGAGAGGGTATTAAGGTAGATCCCAAGAAGATTGAGGCAATTCAGAGTTGTCCACATCCCACTTCAGTGACTGAGATCAGGAGTTTCCTAGGGCTAACAGGTTATTATTGCCGATTTGTATAGGGCTTCTCATCCATTGCAGCACCTTTGACTAGATTGACCCAGAAGGGTGCTCATTTCCATAGGTTCGATGATTGTGAGGCGAGCTTTCAGAAGCTCAAGAAAGCTTTGACTACAACACCGGTTCTAGTATTACCTTCCAGATCAAGGATGTATACGGTATATTGCAACACTTCACGTGTTGGCTTGGGTTGTGTATTGATGCAGGAGGGGCCAATTATTGCATGTGCTTTGCGTCAACTGAAGATTCATGTGAAGAATTACCATGTACATGATCTATAGTTAGCAGCGATTGTTCATGCTCTTAAGATATGGAGGCATTATCTATATGGGGTGTCATGTGAGGTTTATATTGTTCATCGCAGCTTGCAGCATTTGTTCAAGCAGAGGGATCTCAATTTGAGGCAGCGTAGATGGCTTGAGTTATTAAAAGTATTATGATATCACCATTCTTTATCATCCGGGAAAGGCAAATGTGGTCGCAGATACACTAAGCAGAAAGGCAGAGAGTATGGATAGCTTGGCATTCATTTTAGCATAGGAGATACCACTAGCTTTGGATATTCAGTCCTTGGCTAATAGACTTGTGAGGTAGGATATTTCAGAGTGGAGCCGAGTCCTTGCGTGTGTTGTTGCTCAGTCTTCATTATTGGGACAGATCAAGGCTTGACAGTTTGATGATCCTCATTTGGTAGTTCTCAGAAATACGGTACTACATGGTAGTGCCAAGGGGGTTTCTATTGGTGAGGATGGTGTTCTGCGACTCCAGGGTCACCTGTGTGTTCCTAATGTTGATGGCTTGAGGGAGAATATTCTAGTGGGGGTGCACAGTTCATGGTATTCTATTCATCCAGGTTCTACGAAGATGTATCATGAGCTGAGGCAGTATTATTTGTGGCGGCGGATGAAGAAAGACATAGTTGAATATTTCGCTAGGTGGTTGAATTGCCAGCAGGTTAAGTAAGAGCACCAGAGACCAGGTGGCCTACTTTAGAAGATGCTTATACCTGAGCGGAAATGGTAGCGCATTAATATGGACTTTGTAGTTGGGTTACCGCAGACCTTTGCGGAAGTTTGATGCAGTTTGGGTCATTATCGATAGATTGACCAAGTCGGCACACTTCATTTCGGTTGTGACTACCTATACTTCAGAGAGGTTGTCTTAGATCTATATTCGGGAGATAGTTCGATTGCACGGTGTGCCTGTTTCCATCATATCAGATAGAGGCCCTCAGTTATCTTCCCATTTCTGGAGAGCCATACAGAGTGAATTAGGGACCCATGTAAAGCTCAGCACACCATTTCATCAACAGACCGACGAGTGATTAGAGCGGACGATTCAGATTCTAGAGGACATGCTTAGAATATGTGCCTTTGGTCGAGTTTGCTTACATCAACAATTATCAGTCCAACATCGAGATGGCTCCATTTGAGGCTTTATATGGTCGGCGATGTCGTTCTTCTATCGAGTTGTTTGAGCCTGGTGAGGCTAAGTTATATGGTACAGATTTGGTGAAAGATGCCTTGGAAAAGGTAAAGTTGATTCAGGAGCGACTTCGCACAGCATAATCCAGACAGAAGAGTTATGCGAATCAGAAGGCGCGAGATGTATCATTCATGGTTTTCTAGAAGGTTATCTTGAAAGTCTCACTGATGAAGGGTATTATGAGATTCGAAAAGAAAGGGAAAGTTGAGCCCTAGGTTTATAGGCCCATTTGAGGTGTTGAGGTGAGTTAGGGAGGTTGCTTATGAGCTTGCTTTACCCCCAGCCTATCGGGAGTTCATCCGATTTTTCACGTGTCTATGCTTCGGAGGTACCACGCCGACTTGTCACATGTGTTAGACTTCAGCACTATTCAGCTAGATGAGAGCTTGGTTTATGATAAGGAGCCAATTGCTATTGTTGATAGACAAGATAGCCAGTTGTGATCCTAGAGGATTTCCGTGGTAAAGGTTCAATGGACGGGCTAACCAGTCGAGGAGACGATCTGGGAGTCTTATGAATACACGCAGAGCAGATATCCACACTTATTTAGCACTTCAAGTAAGAATCTAAACCCGTTCGAGGGCGAACGTTTGTTTAAGAGATGGAGAATGTAATGATCTGACTGGTAGTTTTGCTTTCTATAACTCGTTCCCCTAAATAAGACTTTCTGTACTTGCTTTTACTGATTTATGACTTGCGGGGATGGTTGGTTCAGGATTTGGATGAGTTTGGATTGAAATAGGAACACTTGGTTTCTTAATGTTGGCTTAAAATGCCAAGTTTGACTTTGGTCAACATTTTTAGCAAACGACATTGGAATTGGGATTTGAAGGTTCCAACAGGTTCGTATGATAATTTTGGACTTGGACGTATGTCCGAATCGGGTTTTAGATGAACCGGGAGCATTTTGGTGCCTAATAGTGAAAATTAATTTCTTAAGGATTTTAAAGTTCTTTAAATTTGGTTTGGAGCGGGTTTTTGTGATATTGAGGTTTGAATGGAATGCCAAGACCGGGAATAGTTCCATAATGTCATTTAAGACTTGTACGCAAAATTTGGTATCATTCCGAGTAATATAAGTACGGGTTCGGCACATTGGAAGTAGATTGAAGAACTTGAAGTTCATAAGTTTGATCCAATTGGTTTTAGGGTGTGGTTCTTAGTTCTAATATTTTTTCGAGCATTCCGAGGGTTCGAGCGAGTCCATTTTATGATTCCAAACTTAGTGGTATGTTCGGGCGGAGCCCCGGGAGACCCGAGCTTCAATCGGACGAGGCTCGAGCTAAGTTGAAAATTTGAGAAGGAGCTGAAGCTCCAGTTGTTGTCATAACCGCACACGTGGTTGGCTAGCGTAGGTGTGAGCCCGCAGAAGGGGCTGAAGCATCACAGATGCGGCCCAAGGGGAGGAGCCCAGGTTCCGCAGATTTGGCTCCTCTTTTGCAGAAGCAGAACCGTAGGTACGATCACCCGACCGTAGATGCGGCCCCAGCTAGCCTGGCCCATTTCCACAGAAATGGACATTCTCCCGCAGAAGTGTGACCGCAAATGCGGTCAATGCGCCGTAGGTATGGAAATCGCTGAAGGCAGTGGCCTTCATTTAATACGGGAGTTTGTCGTTTTTGACACATTTCATTCAATCCTTGGGCGATTTGGGAGCTTCAAAATGGGAGATTTCAACCTAGCTTTGTGAGGCAAGTAATTTCTACTTAATGAGAGTTTAGTACATAGTTCGTGTGTAGATTACAACATGTAAATTTGTGGAAATTGTGGGTTTATAGTAAAACCAAGGATTTTGATAAAAATGAGATTTAACCACGAAATTTGTTAGGGAATGTAATAGAAATCATATATTCTTGATCCTAAGGTTATGGGTAACGACTTTCTTCAAATATTTCTGGAATCCGGACACGTAAGCCCGGGGATGAATTTTAGGAAACTTGCACTTAGGGTGGGGAAATTATTTCAATAGTTAGAATATGAACGCTTGAGCATATATTGACTAGTTCTTACCCCATTTGTATAGTTTTGGATCGTTCGGCTCCGATTTGAGGGTTTGAGCGCATTCTTGAATTTGGAAGTAAGCTTTGGGGCAAGGTAAGTCTCCTTTCTAACCTTGTAACAGGAAATTAATCCCATAGGTGAATTAAATAAATATATGTAACTATCTGTGGGGTCTACGTACGTACGTGGTAACGAGAGTCCATACGTAGCTACTATTATGATAATTGTCCGGGTAGTTTAGGACCCGTATCATGATATACTTGAAATGGTTGCATCCCTACTTGCTACTAAGATCTCTTAAGTCATGCTGTAAATTGGTAAACAAATATAGACGACTATACTCTCTTACTTGGGAATTTGTATGAATTACTTGACTATAAATGGGCAATATGTGCTTCCGTGATAATACATTGTTATTTGTGGATCGGGACGAGCTCTTTGGTAGTAAATAGATGAATCTTTGTTTCGAACTATTCGACCCTCTGGCAATGCACAATTTAATTATATATTAGACCGGGCCAGACGACCTCGGCATAATGTGCGCATGCTATTTATGTGGAACTTTCTGTGATTTACACTGGTTAAATGCTTTGAAATGTAAGTTATTATATGATATGACTGAAATTGATATGTTGTTTATGAAAGATTATCTTATTTCTCCTTGTTCTTGGACTGTCATTTGTATTCGTGCTATTCACACTTAGCGTAACACTTAAACTGTGTTGTTAATGACCCTAGTAGGTGTCAAGTCGACCCTCGTGACTACTTCTTCGAGGTTAGACTGAATACTTTCTGGGTACATGATGTTTATGTACTCATACTATGCTTCTGCAGGCAGGTGCATCTAGCTACCCGTTTGGCACGCATTCCTGATACCTAATCGAGATCTCATGGTGAGTTGCCCCCTCCTGAGCTGTCAGTAGCATGTCAGAGTCTCTCTTTTTGTTATTACTGTCTATTCTATTTCTGGCAGTAGGATAGTTATATTTTTGTACATTCTACTAGTTGCCCTAGTACCTGTGACACTAGATCCTGACACACATATTAGTAGACTATTATTTTTGGGTTGTATTCATATTATTATGATCCCATTTAGTCTTTCCCGATTCAGTTGCCTTATAAATTTATTAATTATCGATTGTTTTAAATTTAAGTTAAGTAAATGTTGGGATTGTTTATTAAAATAAATGAGAACTCACTAGTTGATTAGGGTTGGCTTGCCTAACAAAGGTGTTAGGCGCTATCACGACCTATAATGGAACTTGGGTTGTGACATTCCGGGTATAGCTGCCACTTGCCCTTGGTAGCTTTAGATTTTGCTATTCTGTTTACATATTTTCAAACTGATTGTGTAATTATTTGTATAAGCTTTCAAGTCTTAGAAGCTCATGATTTGTACTACCAGTTCTTCGGTTAATTTGTAAATCTCATTTGGATTGTATTGACTGTTATTTGGCTTACCTAGCCGATCGATTTAGGTGCCATGACGACTAGTGTTTTTTGGGTCGTGACCAGACTCCAGATATTTAATAATAGAAGGATATTTATAACCAACATTTACTCCCAACCTTGTTTGGGAACCTATTTGTATGCGTTGTGATGGAGCAATTGGAACATATACCGCACATCCAAAAATTCTTAGATGGGAAATATTTGGCTCACGACTAAAAGCCAACTGTAATGACAAAACTTCATGATAACTGGTTGGCCTTATGAGCAAAAATGTTGTTGCATGCAAAATAGCATGTCCCCGCACTAAAAGTGAAAGTTTTGTCCTCATTAGCAATGGTCTAGCTATTAATTGGAGACATTTAATCATCGATTCTGCTAGAGCATTTTGAGTATGAACATGAGCAACCAGATACTCAACTTTTATTCCAGTGGCCATACAATAACCAGTAAAGGTCTGAGATGTAAATTTACCAGCATTATCAAGATGAATTGTCTTAATTGCATAATCTGGAAATTATGCTCTTAAACTTATTATTTGATCCAACAATCTCGCAAATGCCATAATTACGAATTGATGATAAGCACACATGTGACCATCTTGTAGATACATCTATCAATACCATAAAATACTTCAATGGTTTACATGGAGAGTGTATAGGTCCACATATATCACCATGTATACGTTCCAGAAATACAGGGGATTCAATCCAAACATTAGTTGCTGATGGTTTAATAACCAATTTTCTTTGAGAACAACAACATAAGGGAATTCCTTATATTGAAGAATCTTTTTGTTCTTCAATATGTGCCCATTTGAATTTTCTGTTATTCTGCGCATCATGTTGGAACCGGAATGGCCCAACCAGTCGTGCCAAATGATAAAATCATTAGAAGTAGTAAACCTTTGTTTACTATAGCATGTGATTCAAACACACCAATGCTTGTGTGGTGCAACATAGAAAAAAACATGTGTAATTTTTCATGCACACTTTTTTTCCCGCTTTTATCATAGTAATATAAAGGTATTCAACCTTTCCTTCGTTAGAGGTCTCAACATGGTAGCCATTCTTGCGAATAGCTTTGAAACTCAACAATACAATACAATGCATTATTAATAGTTAATATCTTTCCTCCAGGTAGTAATAAGGTCGCTCTTCCAAATCCCTCAATTAATTTTGTACTACCAGATATTGTATTAACATATGCCTTTTTCATAACCAAATAAGAGAAAAATTTATTGTCTCTTAATATTGTGCGAGTTGTAGCACTATCCAAAAAGCATAAATCTTCATTACTCATCTTGGATCCAATTGATGAATTAAGAATTTTTATTTTCTTCATAAAAATTAAATCACACCATAAGAAATATGAGAAAACTAACAACAACACCAACAATAATATAAGACAACTTAATTACTACTTGAAAATAAAAACAAACCAAAAAAACTGCTAATTATAAAAATAACAACATAATTGCATTCTCCAGTAAAATGATCAAACTTTAATTTGATCCCCAACGAAGTCTTAAACTTCCAAATGAGTAAGATCATCAAGGCCTTCAAAATTATCATCATTTAAAGCAAGATTTGCCTCGGCATTGTTATTATTTTTGTTTGAAGGCCCTACCTTAAAATAATTTTTAAAGGTCAAGTGAGACTCCACTGTGCATTAGCAGAAGATTCTCCAATATTATTTTTCTTTATTTGATGGAGTTTTTATAAAGCCTGAAAAAATGCTCATGTGCACATCATTCAATTTTTCGATGACATTTCATGCTACAGTGGTGGCAGTTACCGGTTTTGCCTCTTGAAGGATTGTTTTTAAAACCCATATTATTCTCTCGTTTGCCATGACCACCATGATAACGATTATTATATCGTCTTTTACCATTGTCATTTCCACGTACATATATATGGCTATGAAAATTATTCTGTCTTTTTTCAGACTTATCACGTCTTATACCATATTCACTCCAGGAATCAAAGCTGACCCAGTGAGACGGGCTTCATGATTTTTTGTCAAAAGGATATTATGTTGCTCAGACACCAGAAGACATAAGATCAATTCAGAATACTTTTTAAAATTCCTTTCATGGTATTGCTACTGTAATACCATATTTGAGGCATATGTCTTTTCCAACAAATCCTCATCATTCATAACATCCCCATATAATTTTAATTAGGAAGTTATTCGAAATACAATAGAGTTATACTCACTTACAGTCTTAAAATCTTGCAACCGTAAGTGTATCCACTCATATCGAGCCCTTGGCAATACCATAGCCTTAAGGTGATCATACCTTTCCTTCAAGCCATTCTATAATTCAAGTGGATCTTTCACTATCAAATATTCAACCTTCAAACCTTCATCAAGATGATGACGAAGGAAAATCATGGCCTTCGCTTTGTCCTGGCTTGATGCCTCATTACCCTGAGTAATGGTGTCACCAAGACCTTTAGCAGCTAAGTGAATCCCAGCATCGAGAACCCATGATAGGTAATTTTTTCCACAAATGTCAAGTGCCATAAACTCAAGCTTTTAAAAATTCGACATAGTTAAAACTATGAAGGAAGATAATTAAATTAGAAATCATTAGGATAGTACCGTAAAGAAATAATTTGACTTAACTATAGAAAAAAAATACTTTTTTTGAAAAATATTTTCCACACAAATAATATCCTAATATGCTAGTTAGGCTTATAAGAACTTCACATTATCTCTGACTATCACGACCCCAATTTCCCTCCGTATGATGTCGTGATAGCACCTACTCTTTTAAAGACTAGGTAAGCCTAATTGTAATGACCTGACCGGTCATTTCGAGATTTTGCATTTCGATCACCAGTTCTCGGGTATGGATAGCCTCGTGTGATGTATTGTGACTTATATAAATCGTCGATTTTGGTTTTTAGGGTAATCAGAATGAATTTGGAAGTAGAGCTCTCAGTTGAAGCTTTAAAATTAGAAAGTTTGACCAAGTTTTGAATTGTTAGTGTATGATCTCGGATTGGGATATTTATGATTTTATTAGCTTCGCTAGATGATTTGGGACTTAGGAGTGTGATCAGAATGACTTTTGGAGGTCCGGAGTAGCTTTAGGCTTGAATTGGTGAAGATGGATTTTTGGCATTTTTCGCTTGATAGGTGAAATTTTGATATAGGGGTCAGAATGAAATTCCAAAAGTTGCAATAGATCCGTTGTGTCATTTGAGATATGTAAATTTCAGGTCATTCGGACGTGGTTTGATCAATTTTTTTATCAAAAACGTAATTCGAAAGATATTTGGAACCTTAGCTTTAAATCTGATGTGTTTTGGTTAATTCGATGTTGTTTAAGGTGTTTTGAAGATTGGTATAAGTTTGAATAATAGTACATGACTTATTTTTACTTTTGGTTGAGGTCCCGGGGGCCTCGGGGTGATTTCAGATGGTTGAGAGAAAGTTAGGAGTTGGGAGTTTGCAGCTGATGTTTTAGGACTGCTATCGTAACCGCATCTGCGGTTGAGAGGCCGTAGGCGTGACCCCTTTAGATGCGGAAGCAAGTCACAGAAGCGGAATGGACCATGGGGAGATGGAACCGCAGAAGCGGCTAGGTGAGCACACATGCGATAACGAAGGTGCGGGTGTCTTATCGCAGATGTGAAACTGGGATTCTTAAGTGAAAACCGCAGAAGTGGTTGGTGGACCGCAGAAGCGGTACCGCAGGAGCGTGATTTGGACCGCAGGTGCGAGAAACTTGGGCCATAAGGTATAAACCCATTTCCTTCACGATTTTTGAGTTATTCTTCACCATTTTCATACGGGTTTGAGCTTGAAGGAGCTATTTGAATAGGGATTTCATAGAGCTAAGATTTTTGGACCCTAAACTTATTTCTATGGTGTTATTTCACTGATTTAGCTTGAAAATTAATGGAAATTAAGGGTTAAAAATTGGGGAAACTATGGCTTGAGATTGGGGACCTTTGAGTAAGAGTTTGAGGGGTCATTTGTTGTTGGATTTTAATACTTTTGATATGCATGAACTCGTGGGGAGATAATGAGTCTATGTATGTAAATTTTATCAAATTCCGAGATGTGGGCCCTAGGGTCGGGTTTGGTTAATTTCGGGATTCACATTGTATTTTGATTACTTTCAAGTGGGCTTTGTTCCCTTAGCATATTTTGATGGTTATGTACTGATTTTGGTTAGTTTTGAAGCATCCAGAGGCCGATTCAAGAGACAAAGGCATCGCGGGCTAGAGTATGGACTGGATAGAGGTAAGTAATGATTATAAATATTGTTCTGAGGGTATGAAACCTCGAATTTCACATTGTTGTGCTACTTTGAGGTGACGCACATGCTAGATGACGAGCGTGGGGTCGTGCACCATTGGGGATTGAGACTTGGTCCATACCGTATGACTATTAAGTTGCATATATTACTTGAAGACTATTTGATACTGTTATATTTTGGAAAATATTATCATATTTTGGGTTGAATGCCATATTTGGGCCTTGTGTTGATTGTTTGGACCCTTAGGGGCTTTTACTACTGTTTTCCTCACTGTTTTGGTTTAATATTACACTCAGTCATGCTATGTTCTTACTATTTTCATAACTCAATTTTATTCACTCTTATTGATTTCTTAAATGATTTTTTGAGCCGAGTACTTGTTTTACTATCAGCTCGAGGGGCTTGAGTGAGTTTTGACTGAGTGACGTCGAGAGCCTATATTGTGAGGTTATTATGGTATCGGGTTGCGCGCCACAACGATGTTATACTGATTTATGATTATGAGGCCGAGGGCCTGTGTTGTATGCCATGGGGTGGCTTGATATGAGGCCGAAAGCTTACTGATTATTCCATGAGATGGCTTGATATTGCGCTTGGTTCATAAGAGGCCCCTTCCGAAGTCTGTACACCCCTAGTGAGCGCGATTAGCCAGTATGAGTGATGTGTTGTAGCTTGAGGGGCTGTTGTTGTTTCATATTGAAGCCCGAATGGCTGTTCTTGATCTATGTTACCCGAGGGGCAGTTCTTGATTCTTGTTATGCCCGAGGGGCTGATTACGAGTGATTGTGAGGTAGCCCAAGGGGCTGGATCTATTGATAGTATGCCCGAGGGGCGGTTTATGGTACATGTTTTGCCCAAGGGGCTATTTACGTTTCCATTATTTTTACTCACTACTTTATCACTCGTTTGAAATTATTGGAAGTTGTTTTAAAAAAGGTTTTACTAAAACTGAGCAAGATTTACGAAGTAAACAATTTATGTACTATTTTGGAAACGTACTACTTTTGCTGTTGCGTTATGATGTGGCTTATGTTTTTTCTTACTACTCAGCTTTCATTTACTTTTATTATGTACTGAGTTGGCGTGCTCATATTACTCCCTGCACCTTGTGTGCAAATTTAGATAGTTCTGAACCCGGTAGTGGGTGTTGATTGCTCAGTGGCGGAGTCATTGGAGTTAGCAAGGTAGCTGCCCGAAGTTCGCAGCACTATTTTTTTCCCTTTTGTTTTCCTTAGACTGCATTTAATACATTTGTTTTAGACTCTTTGTTGTATTCTGACCTTAGTAGATGCTCGTGACTTGTGACTTGTGACATGCCAATATCGGGCTTGTATATTTATTCTGCACTATTCATTTAGACTTACATTATGAGATATTTGATTAATTAAAGGCTTAAAAATGATTGTTATTGATTAAAGGGTTAAATTCGGGAGTTGTGTTGGCTAGCTTAGTTTCACAATAGGCGCCATCACGACTGGATCAGTTTTTGGGTCGTGACAAGTTGGTATCAGAGCCTAGGTTATATAGGTCTCATGAGTCATGAGCAAGTTTAGTAGATTCTCGCGGATCAGTACGGAGACGTCTGTATTTATCCTCGGGAGGCTGCAGAACCTTTAGGAAAACTTTACATTCTTGAATTCTTATGGTGCGTCCTTGATTCATCTTGAAATGTAACTCTTGAAATTCCTTTCACGCGTTCGTATGCGCGCATGAGCGCTCGATATCAGCTATGCATCAATGGCTTGTGATTTCCTGACTGGAGGGCGAGATGTGATTTATGTGTGTTGATGTTATGCCAGTCTGGAGGAGTTGAGGCTGGGTTTTTTCCTATAGCTTGAGCACTGAGGCATTGCTTATGTGAGCACGTGCTTTTGGATTCATGTGTTCGGTAGTGTCCCTATTAGGGAAAGTGATAGCTGGATGGATACGTGATGAGTATGATGTAACTGCGAGATATGTTCATATGATTTTGATGTGACGAGGAGGGTCTTATTGAGGGTAGAAAGAACTATTTGGTATTTGATTTCCATCATGATTTGATATATAGCCCCGAGTTGTGGGTGTTATGAAGGATCTTTTCATATTGCCTAGTTGGGAAGTGAAGTATATTTCACGGTGTGATATGAGTTCAGACTAAGGAAGATTAAAGGACCGCATAATGTTTATGATGGTGGAAGGGTATAAAGAGATGTTAGTTTGAGGCGAAGCATGTGGGTTATCTCCCGCGAAGTGTTCTAAAGTTTGTGTGATCCGTTTTGCTATTTGTTGGAAGACCTCTTATACCAGTGAAATATATGTGCTGCAATTTGAATTGGATAGCTTAAAAGAGTGGGCTTAACTGTTACGAGGGTGAATGCGAGATTTGCAAAAGATTTGAAGTACTAGATGGTTTGTGTTTCACGAGCTTATGAAGGATTTGGTTTAATCTCACCACGGTATTGTGGAAGTAATAGAGTATATGCATTATGAGTTATTGTGTGTTTTGATCTATGGCTTTGAGCCAAGTGGGGGAGTCTGCTATTGATTACTTGATTGCACAGTTATGTGCTATGTTGGTTCCAGTTTGAGACGTACTGGTGAATCAGATATCTCTTACGGAGATTGAGACCGAGGATGACTCGAGTAAAGGAGATTTAAATAAAGGTTATGATATGATTTATGGGCGTATGAGAATCACGAAATGACTTGAGTTGTTATTGGTAAAGGATGTACGGTGCATAGAATAAAAAGTTGTTTGGTTGCATTAAGGTGAGGCTATATATTGCGGTGTCGGATTGTTGTTGGAGCACAAGTCATTCGGTCCGTTGGTCGGTCTAATTGTGGTTTGAGTAGAGTGGATGACTCTCAAGAATGATTCTAATGGGTTTAAGATTTTACATGTACTAAGTTGAGATTTTCAAGTTGTATATTTGGCTAGAAGCTGAGGTTTGCATTGGAGGTTGTCAAGACTCGTGGTATTTCTATATCATTATGGATTTTACTCATCAGTATCTGGAAGGTGAAGGTAATGTGGTGCTTTTGGGAATAGTTAGGAGAGTATTCAACGGCTTCTGAGCCTTAGACGGCGTGGCTTTATTCTTGGGTCTCATGTGGCGAGTCTGGATTGAGGATTGTGGTGTTATAGCGAGAAGAAGCATCAAATTGAAGGTAAATCAGATGAAACTTGAATAGATGGGATAGCTTGGTAGTAGGCTGGGTCGTAATGGTAAGGATATGATTAGTTCTTTGAGTGCTTATGAGGTGGTGAGTTTCTACAGGTGTTTCGCGGCAATGCTCTTTGCTCTTAAGTTTTAGTGGCCTGCGTAGCTTGGTTGAGTTAGAAGGATTCGGTTCTGACGATTTAGTTTTGTGGAAATAGAATTCGGAGAATTCTTGATGGTTTATACTACGGTTAGAGATGTATATTTGCTACGAGCGTGAGGAGCATGGGATGTATAGTGATTTTCTTCTAGATGGGATTATTGGAAAGTTCTTGGCTAGTTGAGTACGTGGTTGCTTGTGGCTCGGAATGGATATGAAGTTCTCATGTTTATCCTAGGATGGTATGGTATATGCGTTATGTTGTGTAGGATTGAGATTTGCATGTGTAAGGTCACAGTTCAGTTTTGAAAAGAAGGTCACAAATTCTTAGGTAGCATGGACAGTTTCAAATGACTAGATAAAAGAGATCACTGATTGGTGTGGCTTCATGAGGGTATACATTTTAGAAAGGGTGATGTGTTTGAGTGGAGGATACTTCATTAGTATTGCGACACTCTCTTGTTGGATCGATTACTGATATTCGAGTTTGCTTGGTGGCACAGAAGAATTATAGGAGTATCTCTCATGGAATGATTGGGTATTAGAAGTGTGTTGTATATTCAGATGGTGGAGTTGGGATCGGATATGGTGATTCGCGTGCTATATGGATTTGGAGACTGGGAGTTCTCATAAACATGTTATGTCGTGGTTGTGGACCGCGTATATTGGTCTTGTGTGGTAACTATTGGAGGTTTGGAGACTCGAATGGATCCTTGTTGCTTAGTATGCTAGATTTTGGTGTGATATTGGGTATGGACTGGTTGTCTCCGTATCGTGTTATTCTAGGATATTGCGCTAGGACGACGATGTTGGCTATGCCGGGAATGCCACGGATTGAGTGGCGAGGTTCGACGGATTATGTTCTCAGTAGGGTGGTTTCATTTTTGAAGACCCAACGGATGGCTAGGAAGGGTTCTCTTTCTTATTTGGCCTTCGTGATGGATGTCGGTGTAGAGACGCCTACAATTGATTCAATTCCGGTGGTTAGGGATTTTTCGAATGTGTTTCCTGCTGTCGGGCATGTCGTCGGATAGGGTTGTTGATTTCAGTATTGATTTGGTGCCGAGCATCGTATCGTATAGCACCGAAGAAGTTAAAGTAGTTGAAGGAGAAACTTTAGGAATTCCTTGATAAATGGTTTATTGGTAGGCCAATAGGGATGTGTATTCCACATTGAGTTGGCTTGGTTGACTGTGAGTTGTACTGTTGAAAGATGTGTTGATTCGATTGTTATTGAGCTTATTGGTGATATGGGGAGACCTATGAGTTACCTTTCCATGTTGCGAAGCATTAGGATTTGTAGGTTATAGGCATATGTGGTGCGGTTTTATTAGGGTCTCTCAGTGGGATTCGAGCGGGAAGAGTATTGGGCATTGCTCCACGGATGGCGTATCGGTTGTTTCCTTTCAGGTTTGTGTAATGTTGTGTCAATTGCTTCGCCGTGGTTAGAATGATTTGCTTTGTCTCTAGACATCAAATTGCACGTGGTTATCGATTTTGAGAGAAGTGACTCGAGGTGTTTCATGTGGGCTAGTGTTCAGATAGGGTCATGCATTGCAACAATGTTTTGTGGAGGTATGACCCTTAGGGTTAAATTTGTGTGTTCTGTTTCTACGATGTATGATGGGTTTTCAGCATTGTGTGTGGCGGTACTGGTGAGCTTGCGGTACATCTCTCTCATTTGAGTCATTTTCATGACTTGAGTATGTTCGAATTGTTGCTTATTAGAGCGCAGATTGCACGAGTTGTGGCCTTAGTCTGTATTGATGTGTCATGTCGCCAGAGTAGTTGTGTTGGAGTAGATGAGATCATTGGAATCTAGAATAAATACAAATAGATTCGGTTTCAGTGTGTTGGAAGGATAATATTGATGTTCGACTCAGATATTTGCTATGGTCCTTCATGAATGGTTGATCTGAGGAATGGTTATGACTTTCTACGTGTTTCATTTATCATTGACAGTATACGGAGGGGTTCGAACAAGGCTTTATTTGATAAAAGGCTTATTATCGAAATTCGGATGTTGTGAGCAACTGTTGTGATTAGAGTTATTACTACAAGTATTTGAGTTATGTGATATGTCAAGCAATTGCACCTGAGGTTGCAGGTATGGGTTATTACAGCTGGTTCGAACTTATTCAGAGTATGGATGTGAGATTCTGATCTTATGGATGATTTCAGAAGTGGAAATGTAGTTATAAGGTTTATGGACTAGGTTGGATTGTGAAATTTCAGTTACATTGTGTTATCAGACCTATATAAGATAGGGTGACGTGGGATCACCCCCGGGTATGTGCATGGTAAGGCTACACAACGATTTGATGGTTTTTGGTACAACTCTGGGCACGTTCGAGGACAAATGTATATTTAAGTGAGGGAAGATATAACGACCCGACCGACCGTTTTGAGCTTTTGCATTTCGCTCGCCAGTTTTCGGGCATGGCTAGCCCTGTGTGATGTATTGTGACTTATGTAAATCGTCAGTTTTGGTTTTCAGGATAATCGGAACGAATTTGGAAGAATAGTTCTAGTTGAAGCTTAAAAATTTAGAAAGTTTGACCAAGTTTTGGCTTGTTAGTATATGATCCCGGATTGGGATTTTTATGATTTGGTTAGCTTCGCTAGATGATTTGGGACTTAGGAGTGTGATCGGAATGAGTTTTGGAGTTCCGGAGTAGCTTTAGGCTTGAATTGGCAAATATGGATTTTTGGCTTTTTCCAGTTGATAAGTGAGATTTTGATATAGGGGTCGGAATGTAATTTCAAAAGTTACAGTAGGTCCGTTATGTCATTTGGGATGTGTGTGCAAAATTTTAGGTCATTCGGACGTGGTTTGATAGACTTTTTTATCAAAAGCATATTTCAGAAGATTTTTGGAACCTTAGGCTTGAATCCGATGTATTTTGGTTGATTCGGTGTTGTTTGAGGTGTTTTGAATATTGGTATAAGTTTGAATAGTGGTACATGAATTATTTGTGCTTTTGGTTGAGTTCCTGGGGTCTTCGGGGTGATTCTGGATGGTTGACGAAAAGTTAAGAGTTGGGAGTTTGCAGCTTATGTTTTAGGACTACTATCGTAACCGCATCTGCGGTTGGGAGGCCACAGGTGCAACCCCCACAGATACGGAAGCAAGTCGCAGAAGCGGAATGGACCATGGGGAGCTGGAACCGCAGAAGCGCCTAGGTGAGCGCACCTGCGATAGCGTAGGTGCGGGTGTCTTATCGTAGATGCTGAACTAGGATTCTTACGTGAAAACCCCAGAAGTGGTACCGCAGGAGCGTGATTTAGACCGCAGATGAGAGAAACCTGGGCCAGAAGGTATAAAAAGATTTCCTTCGCGATTTTTGAGTTATGTTTCACCATTTTCATGCGGGTTTGAGCTTGAGGGAGCTATTTGAAGAGGGATTTCAAGGGGATTTCATAAAGGTAGGGTTTTTTGGACCCTAAACTCGTTTCTATGGTGTTATTTCACTCATTTGGCTTGAAAATTAATGAAAATTAAGGGTTAAAAATTGAGGAAACTAGGGCTTGAGATTGGAGACCTTTGAGCAAGGGTTTGAGGGGTCATTTGTGGTCGGATTTTAATATTTTTGATATGTATTAACTCGTGGGGAGATAAGGAGTCTATTGATGTAAATTTTATTGAATTTCGAGACGTGGGCCGGGGGTTGGGTTTTGTTAGTTTCGGGATTCGCGTTGTATTTTGATTACTTTCGAGTGGGCTTTGTTCCCTTAGCATATTTTGATGGTTATGTACTGATTTTGGTTAGTTTTGGAGCATCCGGAGGCCGATTTGAAAGGCTTCTTTTTGTCTCACAAATTTGTGTACCCCAATCTTACACTTTTGTGTCCACAGAATTGTGGGTCCACAAAATTGTGAGATAAAAAATTGCCTCATACAACTAGTGTCAGTTGTATGAGACACAAAATAAAATTTTCTGTCCCTACTCTCTCGATCTTCTTCCTCATTTTTCTGATTCAGAACTAAAATAAAAAAAAGCAGACTTTCTTCCCTTCCAAAAAAATGGCATAGCTTTTCATCTTTTCCTCTCTAGTTTCTCACCTTAACCACACACTAATCTTTCATGGGACAAAACTAAAAGAGTTCTGGATTCAAAATAAGGAAAAATTCGAGTTTCAGATTTGAAAAAGAAAAAGAACAAAAAAAAAATCACGAACAAAACAAAACAAAGCAAATGGTCAAAAAGGGATTTGGAGCTGTTGGACTGAGGAGCTATTATTTGTCGCTATTTCCTCTGGTTGAGTTATTATCTGCTGTTGTAGCTGATTTGTCCCAGCTCATTGATTTCGGCTCTTGCTTGGCTTTCTAGTTGTTTTAATCGTTGATTAAGGTCAATTCTAGCCCAAGTAAGTATGCTCTCTCACTTCTGTATTTTTTCAGATCTGGTTTAATATAAAATCATGACTGTTTTCCTTCATCTTTTATTGTTGTTTGGATTTTATGTATTGTAATAATAATTTGATTCCATAAATGAAGAGCATAGTGTGCGCATTACAACAACTTGTGCTGGCTACATGAGACAGTTTGATCTTTCTTTTGGTAACATAAACTCTAGCAATAACTTTGGGAGGAACTTTGGAGTACTTGTGTAGATACTTAAGAAAGAACGGAATCAGGAGTCTAATTTTGTATGACATTCATCTAGTTTTCTCTTTATAAAGAATAATCTATTTTGCTGTAGCACACTCCTTTCTCGTTTACCAGATTTTCCTATCCCTGCTCCATAAGTGATTTGAGCACGCTTGTACTGTGCTATTGTCTCCACCATTAATACAAATAGTGTTGCTAGCAGATTTTCTTCTTTCTATGTTTTCTTTTGTGGCATCAAGTTTAGTATTTTTTACTGTGATCAATTGATACTGGACTTCAAATGAATTTGGAAAGCATGATGGTTGATTGCCTTGTAGATTATATTGCTTTGATAATTGTCAAGTTCTCCGTGGCATTGGAATGGGGTCAATTGTTTAAGCACAATACAGTATAGTTGTTTAAATAATAGTAGGCTATTGAAACAATTTACCAAACCATTATTAGTTGCCTAACGTGAATTTCGTGAATAATTTAAGACTTTTGGAAAGTTTTTTTTTGTTTTTTGTTTTTTTGTGGTCTTTTCCTTTTTTTTGTTGTTCTTTATACATATATATATATATATATATATATATATATATATATATATATATATATATATATATATATATATATATATTAACAGATATCTTGTGGCCCTCAATTAATTAATTTTAATCCTTTAGCAATCAAGGTGTGCCATTTAGTTGAATTTTCCATGGCCCTCGCAAACTAAAAAGTGCATAGTTGCTTTAGACTCGCTATTTTAAAAATTACCTTCCTAACTTGGGTGTGCATTTCATATGACCCAAATTCAAATCTTAACAACGTTAAATAAAATGTGTCTCGGACTGCGGGTGCATTTCATGTGGCGTGGTCCAAAGATGTATTTTAGATGACGTTGAAATCTTTCTTAAAATAATTAAAGCGGTTATAAAGTTAAAATTGAACCATAGGTTAAAACATGTGTTAAAATCAGATAATAGGCCAATTATAACTGTTGAGCGACCGTGCTAGAACCACGAAACTCGGGAATGCCTAACACCTTCTCTCGGGTTAACAGAATTTCTTACCCAGATTTTTGTGTTCACGGACTGTAAAACAGAGTCAATCTTTCCTCGATTCGGGATTTAATCCGGTGACTTGGGACATCGTAAATTATCCCAAGTGGCAACTCTGAATTTTTAATAAAATAATCATGTTTTGATTGTCACTTAAATTGGAAAAAACTCTCTTATACTACTTTAGGGGTAGGAAAAAGGAGGTGTGACAACTGCACCCAGAAGATCCCCCTGCATATTTACTTTTGGGACTACGGGACCGCACCCGGGAGATCCCCCTGCATATTTACTTTTAGGACTACGAGACTGCACCCGGGAGATCCCCTGCATATTTATTTTTGGGACTACGGGACTGAACCCCGGAGATTCCCATGTACACATATATTGATTTGGACTGTAGCTCGGGATACCGAGAGATTCCTAGCATATATTGAGGATACTAAGAGATCCTCGGGATACCGAGAGATCCCCAACATATATTGAGGATGCTAAGAGATCCTCGAGATACCGAGAGATCCCCATATTGAGGATACAGAGAGATCCTCGATACGTTTGGTACTACAGGACGATATATCGGGAGATCCCCTGTTAATTGCATTTTGAGCTGATGTTTCATTGATCTTATCCCTGTGTAATCATTATTGGTGTTGTCCGTTCTATTCCTTATACTTACTAGTTGGTATGAACTATGTTAGGACACTTGCACAAGCATACATATGGTCAATCACCCTTACCGGGTAGGAGGCTCTTTGATATTTCTGAATATAGATGCACACCCTTGTTCCTTGCCTTCCATGTGAAAACGACTATTTTGGGCACGTGAGTTGTCAGTATGATTAGGAGGTATGATGAGGACACAAGATGCCAAGTGTTAGGGTTCAGGTATTGAGACCTGTATTGTATGATTATGAAGTGAGGTGTCACAGAGTGACTAATATGCAAAGATTATCTATTTGAAAAGATTATATTCGAAAAGCATTATTTTCAAGGAACTCTTTTTGAAAAGAATATTTATTTGAATGAAGTATATTTCGAAAACATTTTTAAAGGTTTGACTATTTGATTGACGCTTGTTGGTTAAGACTCAAGGTGAAAATTATTGGAGTTGTTGAGTTATGACTTCTCTTTACTGTATTTTTGTGATTTCGAATTTGGGTTGTGTTCTCACTTACCTTTCCGTGTTTCCCTTATGGTGTTCTGCTAAATAATTGTTGTTTTCTTTCCTTGTTGTAGTTACTGTATTGTTAGCAATGTCGCTTAGTCTTTATATAGATATTCTGTTCGGTTGTTTATATATTTATACTTGTTCTGCTTATTAGACCAGTGGGTGTCTTGACTGTTTCTCGTCACTACTCCATCGAGGTTAGTCTTGATACTTACTGGGCATCGTTGTGGTGTGCTCATTCTACACTTCTGCACATTTTTTTTGTGCAGATCCAGGTATTGTTCACTAGTAGCTGTGCGGATTCTTGCCGAGGAGACTCAAGGTAGTCCTGCTGCTGCGTTCGCAGGCTTGGAGTCACCTTCCTATTTTATATTCACACTGTTGTACTTTTCCATACGATTGTGTTTAGAAGTTGTAGCGAAACTCTGTAGAGCTTATGACTTATACTACCGGGTTTTGGGAATTTTAAATTTTGTAGAGATTTCAGCTTCAAGACTGTTAAATTTTTTTTTTTTTTGGTGGTATTTCAGTATGAGTTAGGCTTACCTAGTCCCTAAGACTATGTGCCATCACGATACCCAAACGGAGGGAAGGTTGGGCCGTGACACAAGTCCCACAATGAAATCACCCCGTGATACCTCATCTTATAGTCACAAGTCACGGTCTCAACCTGTCATCATGTACTCACGGCACATCACTCCTTAAATTGAACTTATGAATTTTCAACTTCCACAACTTGCGTTGAATCATATCAAGTCAACCTGGAATGACGTCAAATTTAGCATGAAAGTTCCAAATGACATAATGGAGCTATACCAACTCCCGAAATTAAAATTTGAACCCGATATCAATAAAGTCAACTCTCGGTCAAAACTCTTAACCTTCTAAGCCATTAACTTTTCAATTTTCGCCTAAATGCATCAAATAAACCTACGGATCTTCAAATCCAAATTCGGACATACTCCTAAGTTCAAAATTACCATACAAATCTATTACAATCATCAAAACACCATTCCGGAGTCGTCTACATAAAAGTCAAACTCCGGTCAACTCTTTTCACTTAAGCTTCTAAAACAAGAATCATCCTTCCAAATCAATCCTGAATCATCCGAAATTTGAACTCGATCACGCACGCAAGTTATAATACAAAAGACGAAGCTGCTCGAGACCTTAAGCCACCGAACGGGACACTAATTCTCAAAATAACCCGTCGGGTCATTACACTAACAAGTATTAGTATAAAGCATGTTGTATCTATTTTATTAAGTAAATGATTTTCAGATCATTCGAAAAACAAAAAATAGTAAAGATGAAAAATTTTAAGATTTAAAACTAGGACTGACTAGTCTAACTCATCGTTTTAATATATAGATATTTGAGTGTAAGAGAAAGTCGTGGAAACTAAATGAAATATAAACATGATTAGTTAAAAGTATATACCTTATGGATGGAAGAGTGGGAACTTAACTTGATGAAGAATAGAAATTAACCTTGAGGTTAAAGACTTCGTGCTGATAATGTATTAAGAAATGTAACTCAAAGTAACAATATAAAATAAGAAGATAAGTAATTTAATAAGAGAAGACGAGATAACTTCATCAATTGTTCAAGTGTGTCCCGATCATATTTCATACCTCTGTTTATACTATTACATAGAAGGTTATAAAATGATTGTCTTAAACATGACATTAACAACTGAGATCACGGGGAGGGGTTTTGGAGGTGTGGGAGTTACAATCATAATAATGATGAGTAGTGGGAGGTGTGAGCACGTGATTTTTGCCCGAATAATAATATTCCTACAAAAGTCACAACTGAATTTTTTCTTTTGAGTGTTTATTATTTTAGGAATTTATAGTAATTATTTGGTAATTGTTGGTGTAGACAATAAATT